>JBBMKC010208399.1:0-13296 GCA_037834085.1 Bipalium vagum
TATAAAAGCCTATAAGCTTACCGTAGTTCAGAAGCTTAAAGAATCAGACCATCAAAGTCGCCTGAATTATTGTAATTTTTTGTTAGAAAGATCAATTGCGAATCCTCATTTTTGGAAAAAATCATTATGACTGATGAAAGTCATTTTCACTTGAGTAAAGGTGTTTTTAATAAAAAATTTGTCAAATTTGGGCAACAAAGCAACCCTATGTTTTGAAGAAAGAAGCATTAAAATGTATGGTGTGGAATATAGGCAAGAGGTGTAATTGGTCCATACTTTCTCGAAAATGCTGTAGGTAAAACAGTTACAGTAACGGGAGAGAGATATCGACACATGATAATAACATTCCTTAAGCCTTATCTGAATGATTTTAATGTGGATAATATTTACTCTCAGCAAGATGGTGCCACATCCCATACAAATAGGAAAACAATTGCGTTATTACACGAAACTTTTCCATCTGGCGTGATCTCACGTTTCGGTGATGTTGATAGATCTCCCGATTTGACGGCCCCAGATTATTTCTTATGGGGATATCTAAAAAATAAAGTTTATATTAATCAACCAAAAACTAATACACACTCAAAGACAACATTTCGGAACAAATCGCTATGATCTCAATTGACTTATGCCAAAAAGTTTTGCAAAATTCCATAAAAACGGCCCAAACTTGTAAGGCTGCAGAGACGGTCATTTTAATGACATCATATTTAAAATATAAATTTTTGTAATATCTGTGTTTAAATAAAGGTATAAATAAAATATATAAAGGAAAATATATAAAAGGAAAGGAAATTGAAGTAAGAGACTCGGCGTGGTTAAGGATGTGGATGTGAGCTCTAAAGTATGGGGATGTGAGATAAATTGAAAATTAGTCGGGGGATGTAGCTCAGCGGTCAGAGCATTCCATGCGCATGTGAAGGTCCAGGATTCGAATTCCGGTATCTCCGATTAATTTTCAACTAACACTAATGAACAAAGAATTAAAGTGAGTTATTTAGAGAATCAATGTATTATTTTTTTATAATTGATTTTTTTTTAAAAATAATAAAACTGAAACTTTTTAATTAATTTTTTTTTTAATTACAGAGTAAATATTTTAAAAAATAATATCAGATAAGATATTCATAAAAATCAATAAAAATAATTGAATAATTAAATAATCGACATAACAATGGGCTAGTAGATTAAAATATTCGATGTTTAAAAATCAATATAAAAATTTCTAAAAAATCCATTCAATATAAACAAAAACAAATCGAACAGTTCTCATTATTATTATTTTTGAATTTAACAAGTTAATATTTCGAAAAATAATATAATATTAATAAAATAATATAAATAATAATTTTAATAATAATAAGACTAATACTATTATTATTAATATTATGAAAAATAAAATACTCATACCTCAAAAAAATTAACTTTTTATAATTATTAATTAAATAATCGATATAATAATTATTATTTATTATCCACTAAATTAAAATATGTACATTGCAAAAAATCAATAATACATTAAACTATTTTGATTTTTTTAATGTAATAGGTTATTAATTTAAAAAATTAAAATCCAATTAAATATTCTCACATATTGCTGTGTGACCATTGGTGGAATTGATCAATTCTTTATCGAACTGTGACCTGTGTAATTCGACTTGTTTGATAAAATTGTAAATGAGGGTTTTACAAAGATTTTTATTCGCCAAAAACCGGACAGATCCCGAACGAATTTTGAATCCCGGATTAGGAGTCCACAGTTTTGAAAGAGCATTGTTAGCGGTTATGTCCAATGTAATGCTAAATTAAAAGACGTCATGTGGTCATTGAATACTTTTTCAATTTTTACTTTGATGTTCCAATTGTGGCATGTCCTTGGATTTCTAAAAGAGGTTCCAAAAATGACAACGACTCAATGTAGTTGGAGCGAATAATTTGAATAAATTGCTTAACAATTTTGAGATTCTTGAACACTTTCTCCAGTTTATTGGATATATCTATTGATGCAACCAATCATTTAACAACAAACAGAAAATTCAATATCATTAATTATCACCTCTCCCGTTGACTTGGAGACTGATTATAACTCCTTCAGCGGAATAACAATTTTTCACTTGATCTAGATCTTTTGAGGATTTTAAAAAGAGAACTCCACATTCTTCTATTACAAAATTTGTTAAATGTTGATTTAAAATAAAAGCACATTTTAAAATTAAATATTAATTCATTAATTTATTTATTGATTCTTATAATTAATATTATTTTATTAATTTTTATTTTTATCATTATTGTATTTTTTTTATTATTTTATTTTTAATATTATTATTATTAATTATTATAATTATATTACAATTAATTATTGGGTGTATATGTTTAAGTGTTTTTATTTTTTTTTTGAAGAATTTTATGGATTGTTTTTATTAATTTATTAATATTTAATATTTAAACGTAATATTCAATATATAGAAACTATGAATGACAGTTTTTATTCGGGACTTCATTCGGTAATAAATTTCATCAGGAAAAATTCGCTGCAGCTGCCTATGCTTGGATATATTCCGTACTAAGAGATAATGTCGTTTCTAAAATTACTTGTAAATTTTGGTTTTTTAGAATTCTGGAAGAGGTTCAAGAGGCGGTAGAAAAGAACACTTAACACTAGCAAATATCGAAAAATTATCAATAAGCATCTTAAACATACTTCGTGGACATAAATGCGGAAGATAACTTGTGAGACAGATATTAAGTGTGCATCGGCTAGACTAATGGCTTACGTGTGCTCAATTACAAGCCTTACAAGCTCAAAAAAGTTCAGTTTCTTACGAACAAGATTAAGATCATTCGACTTCAAAGGTGTCGTAAACTTAAGTTCCGAATCGCAGGTCAACAATGCGAAAGCGAGAAATTAACCATCAAAAACAATAGCATTTGTTCCATAGAACCACTCGGCACTTTCGTTATGGTTGAACCCCATCAGAATTTAAATGGGTTTTTTTTAATATATAAATATTTCTAAATTTTTTAGATAATTTTTTAGAATATATTATGCCCAAATCAAATTCAACCTACTCTTATTCTCTATGATTTGAGAACTGATGATACATTGTTTGGAATTATTGAATATAGTTGGAAAAAGTCCCGACGGACAATCTTTGACACATTTCCTTGGATTATTGATAATAAACATGTTTTTAGAAGTGCAGTCAGTTCCAAGGACACATCGACTTTCTTTAAACTGAAATAAAAAGAATTTGGGCTTTAGAAAAGATTTCAAAAATTAAAAGAACATATAAGAGCATGTCAGTGTTATTTAGATAACGAAATAAAAGCTGAAATAATATCAATAAAAAATTAATATAATAAAAATTAATTAATTTAATTTAAAATTATATAATAATACAAGCAATACTACAAAATAAATACAAAAATAATTAATATATAATAATAATAGTAATAATAATAATAATAATTAATAAAAATTATTTTAAAAATTATGATAATAATAAGATCAGAATAAATAATCATAATTTTAGTTTTAACGTGAAAATTCCTGATTTCCTTAAAACTAATGTTTGTCTTACTGCATAATAGTCTTTGGGACACATGGCAACACATTTATTGTTGAATTTGAAATTTCTACAAGTCACACAGTCCACATCCGACTCTCCATAGCATCCTCCGAGGCACTGTTCGTGACAACAGACACTGGGATTGGATACGTGACAATAAAGGCCTTTTGACGTGCAATATCGACTGCAAACTGGAAAAAATGAAAACATGAAATCATGATGATTTCGGAAAAACGGTACTTGATTGGCAAACGTTATATGACCAACAAAGACGGGTTTTTTGACCATTGATTGTTGATTCCGGACAATTGGGAGAGCATGAATAAGGACAAATAAATCTATTGTTCTTCAAATACACTTTTTTGACGTTTTCCACAGCTTTATTGTCTAAAAAAGATAAAAATTACATTTTTGGAATTTCTTTGATGTATTAAATTATTTCATTTGGTGAGAGAAGTTTTTTTTAAAAAAAAGCTTACTATTACTTATTATTGATATTAATAATAATTATTATTATTCTTATTTATTAATACTTAATTTTATAATCAGATATTTAATTTTTAAATTTTTATATCTTAAATATATTACTGATTAGCTTATTGTAATTAGAAACCAACAATACACTGTAATTGTATCAACATTAAAATCATAACAACCATCGATAATTTCAACTTTGTTAAGACATTTTGGAAGAAATGAAAAAAATATCAAGAATCCTTTGCAGCTCTCCGTTGTGTTTTTGTGGCAGCCAATTTCTATTAAATATAGCAATTCCGGTTCGTTGTTTGGTTGACCGGCACGAATTACAGTCTTCCATTCGGAGAAGAGGTTTTCAATGTGGTTTAAGAATAATTAATATTTGCTTCCAATTGAGAAAAATTAATCTTAAATCTTTAAACCAATTTATAAAAATCAATGAAATGTTTAATTCTAAAAATTGGTTGGCCAAACTTAAAAATGACCAGCCAAGCCCTGTAATATTAATTATAAATAATAATAAAAATAATGAATAAATAAATAATATTAACAAATAAAATACATAATAAAGCAATAATAATAATAATATTTTTTCTATTAAATTTCTGTACTTTTATAAAATTTGATAACTTTCTCCCTCGTCCAAAATTAATTATTTTCATTTATGTAAATAATTATTTATCAAATTTTTATTTTTAAAAATAATAAATATAAATATCATTAGAAAACAATATTGGTTATTTATACACATTAAAGTTGCTTAACCTTGATAAAAATTGTCATTTAAATAATTCCAATCGATATTACCAACGTTGCACAGAAAAGGGTTGAGAGTTATTAGGATATTACCACCAAAGTTTACTCTTAAATTGCCGAAATTCAGGTGTTTCCAAGCGTTATTGTGCACAATTAGAGAGTAGCCCTTAAATAACTCATAGCCTCTTATAACCGTGAGATTGGGAAAAATATCCAGAGATGTGTCGTCACAACTGGTATAAGCTAACAGAATATATTCTGTTACTTCTCGCAAAAATGGAAATCTTAGCATCTTGCAATAATTGCTTTTCAAGTGAGTTATAACTACTTTTCCTTCAATCACACTGCATTGCTGGGCTTTTTCCAAATAGTCTAGAGACATTCCGGGTAGCTTGATATCAAACTTACAAACTATAGAAAATTAACGAAATGAATTTAATAATGCTTACCCTGTGACGAATACAAAGAATTATTAGCAAAAATTACAACATATAATAAACAATTAACTGTTAAAATGGCAAATAGATACATCAAGGTCCCTATCTTCTAATCAAAATATTAGAGATTGAAAAACATTTATTTCAACTTTATTTATATTCCCGCATTTTTTTAATAATATTAAAAGAATTTAAAAATGAATCATAATTTTTGGTTACGAATCTAATTTTAAAATCTTCAAGTATAATAATATTATTAATAATGTAAATAAATATTACCAAATGGTACATATTCATTTGTTTCATACATATTCATAAACAAAAAAAATTAACCAATTCAAGATCAGTATTCTTTTATCAAATAATAAGTCTTAAGATCTTTAAGATTTAAATGAAGAATTTTTAAAATGTTTAAGTTATTGTACCATTTGTAATATTTTTATTTGAAATCGAATTCGGAACAAAATATTTTAATTTAATAAAATGAGAAAATTAAAGAATTTCTCTCTCTTCATCTACTTTAAAAGAAAACAAAATATTAAAAAATAAAGAAAAGGTTTTTAAGTTATGGTTGAATTAATACTTATTTATCGTTCAAGAAATATTTTTGAAACCAAGTCAAAAAAATGAAAGTTCCACAATATAATTTTCTTAAGAAAGTTTATGAATAGTAAAACCACATGAATTCTTAGAAATAACTAATTTTTTATATTACAAAAACCATTTAGAATAAAGTTGAATTTCCTTATGTAGTGAACATTTTTTTCTCATGGTTCATGTCTCGTACAGGGATTTATCTTTTTGGAATTGCCACGAAAACTTTATTATTAATTATAACAATTTTTAAGGGGAGAAATAAATCCCTTAAAATGCAAAGAGACTACTTGAGAGAATAATGTTTTATAATGCTGAAAGTTTTAAATTCAATCCATTTTAAGTATTCCTCAATAGAGGAAGTATTTTTTAAAAACCAATGGCTAAATTACCCGGCTGGTTACTAGTTCACTATTTAAGGAAAAATTGTAGCATTAATGTCTTTGAACAAACCAAAACGGAAAAGAGCTGATTGATAAATTTAGTGTAACATCAGAAGAGTTGATAAATTTATTTTTACAATCGAAGAACTTAGGAACTGATAGATTTACTTTTAGGAAGAAAGAGAAACTTTAAAATATTAGGTCAATTTCTTTTTTAATTAATTTCTGGTATAAAGGTTTCAATAAACTGTTGGAAAGTTGAGAGATACAATTTTTATTTTATGTGAGATTCAAATTTTATTTCAATGGAAAGTGACGGGTAAAAATTTAATACTGGCACGAAATAAAATGCACTGGTCTTTTTGACTTTAAAAATCATGGTGACTGAAAAGCATCGAGTGAAGAATCTTTAAAGTTAAACCTCCCACCGACCACACGAGACCAAAAACTTTCTATTAATTACTTTTATACTACAGTTATACTTATTTTATATGTAAATGTATGCTGAACATGATTTAACCCAGATCACACCCGCTTTAAAGGAAAACTCAACAACTTCGGCACCAAAACCGACTTGGAGTCACTGACTCAATGCAGAAGAAGCAAATTAAAATTTTGATTATAAAATGACAGAGTGGAAGAACAGGAAGTTGAAGAATCCCCAGATATCATATTTGACGTAGATAGTAACATCTACAAAATAGAATGAAATCTATAAATTATGTTAATGAGATATGGACCTAAGGACAAATAATTCCAACTTCGATATATTTAGAGAATAAATGAATAATTTTTTAAATTCCGGTTCTCTTCTAAAAATATTTTTTCTCTTTAGTTTCTAATATTTATTTTAATACTTTCTATTTAATCGTTTTTAGCTTGCTATTATTTTAAATGTACGTTTTAGTTAATTGGTTTTTTAAAGATTCTTGCTATCATAAAATTTAAATATGTATTGGAGTATTAAAGCAACTCTTCCTTATTAAAAATAACTGACAAAAAATTGGAACAGAAATATATTGGGTCGCATAAATGTTTGAAACATTTTTCATAATTCGATATTACCGATTTCTTTTCGCAAGTCGAAAATCATTTTTCTTTGTACTAGCTTAAAAATAACATAGAATTAGTTTTCTTAATCTGAATTTTTATTTGTTATTCAATATCAAACAGTTATTAAGATATTAAAAATAACTCCCAGATGGCATGAAACCAACAAACGATAATAATAATCAGAGTTTGGTAAGATATTTCTGATGGTTAAAACACTGAAATTTTGATTTTAAAATAAAACTGATTATATTAACTGGCAGAATTTCTATCAATGCTCTTACTTTGTTTCATAATCCAAAAATACTACTTAATCTATCAAATTTTCAAAATGATTGTCATGATTTTTTAATACCAAAAATATTAAAACAAACATTTAAATTTATTATATTAATATAAATGAAAAAAATTTTCATTTCACAAAATATTTATAAAATACAACTAATCACATTTCATTACAGTTCCTCTTTATTTGCACTCTAAACAATAAAATAAAAATTAATCACTTAATAAACCAAAAACAAATAACACAACTGACCTCTTGTTTAACTTCATCCTCATTTTTGGTCGGTTCTGTTACTTCTCCTTCGTCATCTCCTATCGGTTTATCTACAATAGGCTCGTCATCTTCCACTAGTTCATCATGCGGAATGTTCAAACTAGTTCTCAAAATTTTTTCAATTCTATCAGCAAATCCCGTGGATGTTTGCAAACTGAATCCAGATCTCAATACCGCTGTTTCGTATAAGGTCATAGCAATATCTCTAGTTTTCTCGTCGTTTGGATTCTTTTCCACTAATTTCTTTAATTCCTTAATTACCGGATGTTTCGGATTAATTTCCAGGACTTTCTTTTGACTCGATTGATACTCATTGTAACTGTTGGACGCCGACTGATATGCCTGTGCCTTCATAATCCTTTCCATATTTCCCGTCCAACCGTAAGTACTTGCAACGATAGCACATGGACTGGAATGCAATCGCTCAGATATTTCGGCCTTTTCGATTTCATTGGTTAACACGATATCCTTGAACCATTTTAACAGTGGTTCAAATTCTTTGGTAATTATTTCTCTTTGCTCTTTGGCTTTGTCACTGTCATCCAATTTTACACCTTCCTTCCCGAGATTTTGTAATTTCTTGTTCTCAAACTCAGTAACCGATTGCACCACATATTCATCCACGGGATCGATCATATAAACCACTTCGAAACCTTTCTTGAGAATTCTTTCTACCAAAGGAGATTTTTCTAACTCTTTTCTGGACTGACCAGACACGTAATAAATCACATCTTGCTTTTCTTTCATTCGCGAAACATACTCAGTGAGAGAATACTGCTTCTTGTCGCTATGTGAAGTCCAAAATCTTAACAGTTTTGCCAATCGTGTTCGGTTGGAAACGTCTTCCACACAACCAAGTTTTATGCTTGTGGAAAATTCTTTCCAAAATTTTTCATAATCTTCTTCTGACATTTTTTTGAACATATCCAATGTTTTGCGAACAAGCTTTTTCTTTATCACCTTTAACAACTTGTTTTGCTGTAATGTTTCTCGAGAAACATTGAGTGGTAAATCATCACTGTCCACAATACCAGTGATAAAGGATAAATATTTCGGCATCATATCATGAAAATCATCGGTAATGAACACTTTTCTAACGTACATCTAAAAATTAAATGTTTAATAATCTTTATTAATGAAAATCAATCTGAATATTTTTTATTGATTTAATTTATATTAAATTGAATATTTATCATAATAAAAAATTACTATCAATCCAATCTCTATTTGATTTTTTAGTTTCACTTACTTTAATGTTATCTCTATTAGCTTCTGGATTTTGGTAATAATTATATGGAGGCTTCGACGGAACAAATAATATAGACTTAAACGTCACTTCTCCTTCAGCAGTAAAATGAATTTTGGCCAATGGGTTTTCACTTGTCTTTCCAAAAGATTTATAAAAGTCGTTATATTCTTCATCTTTAATCTCTGTTATTTTTCTGGTCCAGATCGGTTTGTTCTTGTTTACTACTTCCCAGTCCCAAATTGTCTTTTCAACTTTTTTAGGCTTTTCTTTTTCCTTTTCCTCTTCAACTGTTGTATCATCGTCATCTTTCTTTTCTTTCTCCTTTGTAGATTCAATTGGCTTCTCGGGCTCCTCAATCGTTTCTGTTTTACTTGCCCATAAGTAAATTGGGAAGTTTATAAACTGGCTGTATTTAATGACCAAATTTTTTAATGTTTCCTGTTCCAAATATTCGTGAGCCTCCTCTTTTAGGTGTAATATTATTTCAGTGCCTCTTTCAAGTGTGCTTCCTCTTGGGTCTTCAACAATGCTAAATGATGTAGCATCAGACTCCCAGATATATTGTTTATCGTCATTGTGTTTGGAGATCACAGTTACTTTGTCAGCAACCAAAAATGAAGAGTAAAAACCAACCCCGAATTGACCAATCAAATCGCTCATTTCAGTACTAGATTTGCTGTCAGACAACTTTTTCAAAAATTCTGATGTTCCAGATTTGGCAATTGTACCAAGATTACTTATCAGATCTTGTTTAGTCATACCAATTCCAGTGTCAATGATATGAAGAGATTTCGCATCTTTATCAGTCTTTATTTTTACATTCAAATCTTTTGCAGAACCCAAAACAGAAGTGTCCATAAGAGAAATAAATCTAATTTTATCTAAAGCATCAGAAGCGTTTGATATGAGTTCTCTCAAAAATATCTAAATAAAAAATATAAATCTATGAAATCTATGTCATAAAATTACCTCTTTATTTTTGTAAAGTGAATTTATAATTAGTTTCATCATTCTATCAACTTCAGCCTGAAAAGCAAATTTTTCAGATTTTTCCCTTAATTCTTTCATTTGCGCAACATTTAACCCGTCTAATTTTATTGATTCTTCTTCTCTTTTTACTACTTCATCGTCAGTTTTAGATCCTTGTTTAGATTTAAGAAAATCTTCATCAACTTTTCCATCACCATTTTCAGTTTTTATTTGAGAATCGGATTGAGAAAAATTAATAATACCTAACAAATATGCATAAAATAACTTTCATAACACATTTACATACCTAATATTAAAAACAGAAAAATAAATAATGAAACGTCTCGTCTAATTTTTCGCATATTTTTTAAGACTAATTAATATGCTCTAAGATATTATATTATAATATGTAATGTGTAAATCAATGATTGGATAAAATCAGTTCTATAATCAACTTTACTTGAATTACATTATTTTAGTACACTAAAACAAATATAAAAATCAAATTATACTGTTTCATTAGTTTTTTAAGATGCCTTTAATAATTGTATTTGGAATTTCTAAGATTTATTTAAAATATCATTATCAGAAAAAAAATTCAAGTGATTAGTTTCCAATATTTTTTATTAATTTTGTGAAATATTACATAGTTCATGAAGTTATTCTGGCATTTTTAGCAAATTTTGTTGTATTAAACCAAATCTTTTTCTCTTACTTTCTGTTGTTTGGAGAAGAAAAATTTAATGAAAGCCTTTGTGAAAATTCTGATGCTAAAAAACTGGTATCAGAATTTTAAAAAACTGAAATTCGACATAAGACAGTATGCACCTTTAGAGTCTGCTGATTCTTGTTTGATTAGTATTTGTTTTAATTTTTGTTGCACATAATACACAAAAACCTAGCATATAGTTATGTATTAATACATAATACATAATTCGCGAATTTCTAGCACATAAAAATCCGGTCTCTATAGATAAGCAGGCCATCCATCAGAAACAAATGTAGTACCACTAAGACATACACTTTCAATTATTGATAATAGAGTATTTGAGTTAAGCTTATCTACAGACTCCATATATCCAAGTGCTGATTTAAAACTGGTATATACAATTTCAAATACTTATTTTTCATTTTCTGCAACTCAAACTCTAATATTTCGACTGATATATCCAAACAAAGATTAACCAACCTGATAAATTACGGATATAGCTTAACTATAGTTGGTCCTAAAAGTCCACTTTTATTGTTAGTAGTTTTCAGAACTTTTGGTAGCCCATAGATAATTTTCTAGTTAAATAATGTCTCACAGGTTAGATCAGATTCCATAGAAACAATAATCATGTTTATTAACGGATTTATTATAGTTTATGCATAGTTTCTTTAAGCAACTACATTTGGTTTCTTCATAAGATTTTAAATTTTTAATTAACTTAATTGGAATATCAGATTTTCACACTTTGTATTGCTCAGAAAACGTTTCTTTCTCAGAAAAGATATTCATACATCTTATTTAGACTAGGAATTGCATTTAATATATCTGTGGAGACTCCAGGGCTTCGGTACGTCAAAAAATTGATCATTTTATTGTAATTTTTGACAAAACACATTTCATGTATCATATCTGAAATTTTCCATACCCTTTTTTATCATTTATACATGAAAAATATAATTTTGTATTCTTATTTATTGTTTTAATTGTAAAAATTAGAATCCACAAAAACCTAAGATCATTCTATCCTTCTTTCTTATATCAATATTTTGTCAAATAAAATATTAAATATAAAATATTTAACAAATAAAAACTGTTAAAAATAATACATACAAAATAGAAATATAATTATTTAAAAAATCATTTCAATGAGTAATGAGGGAAAAAAATTAATTAGTAACAAAGTTACTGAGTATAATTATTTTATAAAAAATTTAATACAAGGCTACTAAAAATAAAATTCTTTCAAATAATTTTTAGGTAAAATCTAAACGAAACACAAAGTAATAACCGCCGAAAATTAAGAATTAATCAAAAAGAGTCTACTTAAACAATAAAGAGAAGAAACAAGATAGTAATCAAGAATAAAAGTTTGGTCAAAGGAATTCAAACGGATGTTGATTCAATATTTTTAAGCAAGGAATAAATTTAAAAGTACTTTACTTGAAATACTTATGAATATAAATTAATTAAAGAAAGTTAATATAACCAATTAAGTTTACGATTGATTACAGATGAACTGATAACCAAATAAAAAGGTTTTAATGCAAAAAGTTAAAACCCAGAATTGGATTACGAGTTATAAGTTATTAATTAATCAATAATTAAATAAATAAGTTCTAATACTCGATGAACGTACCGCAGATATTAAATTTAAATACTTCAATTGTTTTTCTCTTAGTTCCTAATATCTTCTTTTCTGTGTTCTTCACATCCAGTAGAACGGAAAAACGCATTTTATACCTGAGACCCCTGAGAGTAGTTACCGAAGGGGTTTTGTCTTATCTTTCAATCAACTTTTTCTCCAGTTTCCATCTTAAACTCAAATTGTATTTAAAAATCTTATTTGTCAGATTTATTAAAAATATTTTTTATAAAAATCAATTTTTATCTCAATCATTCGATTCAGGTTTATAATTCGATTTATTTTTATTTGAGATTTAATTCAAACTACAGATTCAGTGTTCATTTACATTTTATATCATTATTCTATAAAATATTAAAATACATTTAAAGTTTACTCCTTACGTTACGTGCAAATAGTTCATTTTAGAATTATCAAAATTGTTAGCAGTTTTTAACGAAATATTTTAGTCTATTATTTATTATGTTTTTTTTTGTACAATCATAACAGGATTAATTAGATTACGAAAAGTTCTTAATTATTAGTTCTATTATCAGGTAAAGTCAAAATCAAATCCAAAATACCGTAAAATGAATCCGATTTTGTAAACCTTCTCATTTTATCCAGTAAAAATCTAAATCTTCGATTAAAACCACATGGGGATTAATCTCCCGAGGTCCAACAAATATCCGATGGGGGATTATTGAAGTGGTTAATAAAAATACAGTAATAAAAAGCAAAATAATAAATAAAAACCCGAATTTTATTCAGATATTATGTGGAGACTCCCAGGCACAGCAGATAAACTAAATCAACAATAATTCTTTTGTGATCCTTTTTTAAAAAACGAAATCAACAATAATTCTTTTGTGATCCTTTTTGTTATAACCCAATCTAACTGTGCTTGAAATCTGTGCATG
>JBBMKC010208410.1:0-13296 GCA_037834085.1 Bipalium vagum
TTGAAAACCTGTATACTTTAAAATTTGAACACTTTTTAAAAAATTTTTGAATTAAAATTACCAGTTAAATTCAAAAATATTTTGAAATTTTGTTTAAATAATAAAAAATGACATCATAAATTTAAATTTAAATTAAAATTATATTAACTATGCACTTAAGTATTTTAGAGAATAATAATAATTATTTTTAAAATTTTAATTTACGATTATGCTTAATATTGGGTTGAGGAATAATCCATGAGCGTTTTAAGTTAAAAATATATTCATAAATTAAATGGAATTAAATAAAATAGAATGTCAGATTGGTAAAATTGAGAATTTCCGACACCATTTCCTATTCACATTTAATCGATATATTAGCGCCGCCAAAGCTGCTCGTGAAATTGGTTCTGTTTATGTTAAAGAAGTAATACCTGAAAGTACCGCATTGGTTTACGAGATTTAAAAATGGAAATTTTGATCTGTAAGACGCGTTACATAGTGTGTTTGAAGAAGAACGCTTGAACCAGTTTCTTCACGAATTAGCGGAGCAGATGAATTGTGACCAAAAAAAGGGTGTTGAATCACTTTCATTCAATGGGTCAGGTTCAGAAACTTGGCGTTTGGGTGCCACACTGTCTGAGAGAAAAGATCAGAAATCAGTGCATCACAATTGCCGTCAGTTTGCTTGCTAGACAGCGCTCAACACAGAATCACAAGGAGCGTTTTCTTTACCGCATCGTTACTGGAGATAAAAAAAACCTTAATATGAAGCTCCGTAAAGAATGGCAATTCATAATGAGCAGCCCTGACTAAAATGCAACTCCTCGAGCAAAACAAGGTATCAGAAGATTATGTTGTGTGATGGTGGGACTGGGAAGGCGTAATCCATTATGAATTGCTTTGGCAAAACCAAACAGTTAATGCGGAGCTCTACGTTCAACAGCTGCACCGACTTAACAAAGAAACTCAGCAAAAAAGACCAAATCGGCAAAACAGTGTTCTTCTGCAGCACAATAGCGCTCGTCCTTACATCGCCAATATGACCAAAGCAACGATTCAAGAACTCAAATGGGGAGTTTTGCCTCACTACCCATATTCGCCAGACTTGGCACCATCTGATTTTTATCTCTTTCGATCGCTTTTGAATGCTTTGCGTGGCGTATCATTCAATAATGGTATAGAATTGAGCGCTTGATTGAACGAATTCTTTGAGTCCAGAGCGATGGGAGGAAGTTATCAACAACAACCGAGACTATATTGTTGACTAATTTATTGTAATTTCGTTAATAATAAATTGTGTACTATTCCTTTATTTGGTTTTCAAATAAAGTTATTTTAAAAACACTCACGAACTATTCCTCAACCTGATACATGACCTAAAAAATTTATTTTATATTAATTAAAATCCTTATACTGATAAAATTGGTGTTTTCACAAATACATTAATGATTATGTTAAACTTATTCATGATCATAATAATAACTTAACGATTACCAGCAAAGTCCTATGAAAACGACTTACTGAAAATTCATGGAATTGTAAATGTTCTTAATTATAATTAGAAAAATGATTATAGTAAACTGAACATAGGTTAGTTATACCTTTAAATTGTCAATATCTGATTCGAACTTTTCCATTTCTTTTAGAAGCATATTTTGATTTGTTCTTAAATAAGGAAAATTATTTCAATTATTTCACTTTTTATTCTTACCCTTTTATCAAAGGAAATGATTTATTTGACTTGAAAGTCAAAAAACTCTTGCGTACTGCTATTGGGGATGACATATCACTCGGTATATCATAAGTTTCAGATAACTTAGTTTTTCCTGACTTTTGTACATTAGCTTTTTTTGTTTTTAATTTCTTCTTTTGAATAAATTGAGGAGTGAAAGAAAATAAATCTTCAAAGCTTTCATTTAAGCCTCTGGGTTTTTCTATTGACAAAGTAATTTTTTCCGTATCAGAATCATCAATTGTAATCTTGTCCCATTGCTCTTTATTACTGTTAATAAAATTATTTATTGTCAAGTTGCGTAGAATAAAGTTTTAAAAATGTAACTCTGGTGATTAATTTATAAAATTTACATGTTTTAAAAATAAATGACTTATACCAAACAACTTTTATCTAACTTATATGTACGAGACGATATAAACCGCTGATAATGCTATGGAACTATATTTCCTTGGTTCAATAAATTTAAAGGTTAAATATTTGATTTTAAAAACCAATCATATTTTGGATGTCTGTTACTTATAATCAAGAGAATTTTTGATAAAGTGCAACTTAATTTTCTACTATACTCTTATTCTTTCTAGTAAAATGTGACTTCATTACTACTTTAAAAATATCTTAAGATATCAAGCACCCAAAAATGTAACATGGTATATCAAAAACTCAGAATCGAAGAAATTTAAAATAAAAATATTTTATTAATATACTAGGTCGTTCGAAAAACCCTGGTCTAACAAAGAAAAACAATTTTAAGACATGAACAAGTTCTATTATTCAACATAGTCTTCTTTTAGGAAGATACATCGCTTCCATCGACCAAGTTTTTTGATACCCTCTGAAAAATAAGATTTCTCCAACACTTCAAAATAAGCTGTAGTTTCAGCTATGACTTCACCATTTGTGTAAAATCTTTTAACAGAGAGCAATCTTTTGAAGTTTGGGAATAAGAACAAGTCGCAAGATGCTGTCCGGAGAATACGATGGGTGTGGAAGCGAATCGTAGTGCAATTCGTTTATTTTAGCTGTTGAAATTACACGTTCATGAGGTTGTGCATTGTCAGAATGAAACAACACCTTTTTTGCTAGATGTAGTCTTTTTAATACGATTATATTACTTAATTGATCAAATAATGCTGCTTAATATTGTTCCGTTATGGTTTTCCCTTTTCAAAGAAATCTATGAATAGCTTTCCACCGGCGTCCCAAAAACCAGTTGCCATAACCTTTCCAACTGATTTTGACCGATGTGGAGCACTTTCACCGGGTCCTACCTATTGCTTTGAGTGTCATAATGAATCCGATGTATAGTGTTATGTATCCACGTTTCATCAACGGTTATAAAACGAGGCGAAAATTCATTTTGATTTCCATTAAAAACGCTTAAACACAGCTTTGAATTATTAACTCGTTGCTTTTGATCGATTGTCAAAGTGCGCGGCATCCGTTTTGACAAGCTTTTTCATTTCCAATTTTTAGTGAATTATTTTCCGAACAATATTGACTGATATCTTTGCGAGGTTAGATAACTCGCGGATTTAGATTTTTCGATCATTCATAATTGCTTTATGGATTTTTTGAATGTTCTTTGGCTCAACCATTTCAATCAGTATTATCTATGTTTATACGACCGCATTTAAAGTCAGCGAACCAATTTTTTACCGTTGAATACGAAAGAGCAGAATACCCATAATATTTATCCAGTTTTTCTTTTGCTTCTTTTGATGTTTTCTTTCGTAAAAAATAATGCTTAATCAAAACTGAGTATGTAATTTTAATATTGGTAGATAACATAAACAAATTGATAGATTGCATTAAAATTATGAATTTCATAGGTTAAAAGAATGTACTTTTCATTAGTTTTGGTAATTTTTTACTGTGTTTTTTCATGTTCGGGCCAGGGACTTTTCGAACGACCTAGTAGATATATTTCCTATAAACATATAACTAAAACGAGTCATTTAAACAAAATATTAAAAGAAATATATTAAAAGTATTTTAACTCAAATTAAAATAGGTCTTATTTCAGAACAATAAAATTTAATTGGCATCTGAAATAAATTATATTTAATAAAAAAATGAATATGATAATAAAAAAACACCTATCTCCAGAGCACACCAGAGAAGAATATACATTTTCTGATTTCTTCTTAGGCCTTTTTTTTGGAACTTTCTTCGTCTCAACTCTTTTCAATTTCTTTGGATTTTTTACTTTCGCAATACCTATAAGATTTTTTAATATTCAAATTTATAATTTTTATTGGTAAACTTTATATATTATATTTTTATTAAAGATTTTGTTAAGATGAGCATTTGAGAATACAACTCTCAAGAAACATAATAACATATCATAAGTTATTATTTACAATCTGCTTTTTTATACTAATTTTTTTTTAAATATAGACATTTAATTTAGATAAAATAATTATTTTCAAGATTTAACAAATTTTTTCCACCAGCAATTGCAACAAATTAAAATAAAATTGAAAAATGTAATTTTATTTCTTAAAAACAGCAAATGCTTCAACTTTATTAAGTTTTATTAGTTTTCGGAATAGAAATAGAGGGTATAAAAGCTGATGAAAAGTCTACTTTACAAAAAAGACTTTCCATATTTATTTTTAAATACAATTTTTAAATTAGGCTCACCAGAATTTGAAAGAATAGAAAATTTAGAAACTTCAAAATTCTAAAAATATATTTTGTATTATTTGATATGAAAATAATAATTGTGAACTATTTGGTTGTATATCAGATAAAATTAAATGTGAAAATAAAGACAACTTAGAGTATAAAGCTAAAAAACGTATTCTCAAAATAAGAAAATTATCATTAAAATTATTGTTTGAATTTTTAAAAAAGAATTACTTAACATGCAAAGAAAATTAAAATTTACATGAAAAATTGATATAAATAAGATCTTTTATGAATAGAATAGATGGATTTAAAATTTTGTTTGCAGAACAACCTTGAATTTCAGAATTAAAATTATTAAAAAGAATTGAAGATGAAAAACTTATAAATATAAATTTTTATAGATATTTTGAAGAAAAAAATGTAACAGAAGAAACAAGTCAATCTTTACAATGATTTAATGTTCATAAAAAAATCATTTTATATTTTTATTGGTTTTAGAAAAACAAAATTTGATTTAAATAAAAATAATAATTTTTTTATTCATGGTAAAATAAAAAGTTTTACAGTTCAAGTTAAGAATTCATATTATCCCCTATAAAGCTACATTTAATTTGTAAAAAGTAAAAATAATAAAACATTCAAATTATGTAAATTAGTTAAGAATTCATATTATCCCCTATAAAGCTACATTTAATTTGTAAAAAGTAAAAATAATAAAACATTCAAATTATGTAAATATTTTAAGGACACTCAATTAAATTTATTGGAATTTTAAAATTTGTATTTTATATTTTGTTTTGACATAAAAAACTAACCTGATAATTTTTCTTTAAATGAAGATATAGTAACTTTACATATTTTAAAAGAAAGAAATAAAAAATTTTTTATTTATGAAATTTAAATTTATATTGAAAAAAAGACCAAAGCTAGCGTGAAATCTATATAAACTTAAGATAAAAACATTAAAAAATTTATTTTATATTTTACAACATATTATTAATTATTTTGGAAACAATATTTATTTTTAATAAAATGAGAAAATGTTAAACGGAATCTCATATCAATATGATTATAATTTGAGAAAAAAGAAAATAATATTAATATTTTATAAAAATCAAATTCTAATTTTTTAAATGTAACCGGATATATTAAAAAAAATAAATATGAATCAAATAAAAAATGTTTCAAACCCAATTGATGATTTTGATATTGTTATAATTTACAATTTTTAAATGAATTCAAAAAAATTTTTCATGAAGCTCAAACAAAATTAAAGACAGGTTGAAAAAAAAATTGAAAAACATAAATTAAACAAGATCTTCCAACAAAAATCGAAAATATTAATGAAATAATATCTATTTTCGAAAATCTTAAAAAACTTTCTTTAGATCCTATCAAAAAAATTAAATCCGCATTACAAAAAATTTTACTTTTATTAAATTGAAAAATTTTAAATGAAAAATCAAAATGTTTCTATTTAAAATACTGAATTAATAAAAAAAGGAATAGATAAATTTTTTAAAGTAAAATGAAAAAAAATTAAAATATTATTAAACATTTTATATTCTAAATTTAAAACCAATATTTTAATTAATGTTGGAAATCCTTAAGTAAGGAAATTATAAATTTAGAAATAATAATGTATATAAATAATATGCGATGATTATAGAATGATTTCATTTTTTTAAAAAATGATTTTACAATAATATAAGAGATATATAATTCATTATCATGTTTGTGGATGGTATAATAATTATATGAACTATTTTATAATTGATAGAAAACCTCTGTCATTCAAAAGTAGAAAATAATAAAAACAATTGAAAAATAAGAAATGGATTTTAGAAGATATAAAACAGAATTATCATCATTTTTTTGAATAAATCATAAAATTAAGATAAAAAAGAACATTTTAAAAGTTATAAGCATTGAACTTCATTTACCATTTATATTGCTTCAATACGCATAAGTTACTATATTTTATGTTGCGTTTTGAAAATAAACCTGGTTAAGGATAGTGGTAATATTAATAATAAACTCACTTGTCTTCTTAGATTTATCATTATTTACACTGATAAAATTTTCTATCTCATGCAATCTTCTTTCATGAAAAGAAGTTTTAAAAAACTTTCTCTGAATAAAAATATAAATTGAAAATATAATACCAATTTAAGAAATGCAGTTTAATTAAATTATTAGTTTAAAGTTATTTAAGTTGTCAAAAGTATTTTACTCAAAACTAATTGAAAATATTTACAAATTCCTGAAAATTAAAAAATAATTTTCAAATAAAAACACCTAATATTAAATGAATATCATTAAATATCATTAATGAAGAAGCAACAAACATTTCATAGTTAATAATAAAGAAAGAGGTGATACCTTAACAATTAATGTAGCTTCGAAGGTTAAAGTTGAAATTAAAATTATCATTATAAATTATTTATTAATATTGTGTTATACATTGAAAATTAATTTGGGGATATAGCCCAGCAGTCTAGGCGCTTGTGACAGGTACCAGGTTCGAATCTCGGTATCTCCAGTTAATTTTTAACTAACAAATATGAAACAAAAAATTTAATAAATTGATAAAGACATGTTAGTTTATTAGAATAGTGCATCAGTTTTAAACTTTTAAGCAACTTTTAATATAGGATGATCTAAAAAATTTCCACGTTTTTTAAAAAAATAAAAAAATTTTCACCAAGTAAACTTTTTTAAAATCAAATATGTTCCTTTTTCTTCTTTAATCTTTTTCTATTTATCTAAAAATCCAATAATTTCATCACTATAAAAATTGGAGATTTCTGATTGAAAAATTGCACAATGTACTTTTCCCAGTCTTCTTTTTTAGTCAATGTAGCTCCATTAAGAAAGTTCTGTAGAAAGCGGAACAAATGGTAGTCCGATGGTACCAGGTCTGTACGATACGGTGGGTGTATCATAACACGCTAAATTCTTCTAACTTTTGCTGAGTCACCAGAGATTTATATGAGATTCATATCGAAGTTGCAACTGCGAAACTGATCAAACCATTTACTATTAAGGTCCATAGTAACCACATATCTTTTTGGCGGTTTGGATGGCATTTTTTCCTTTCAGAAAATAAAATTTAAGAATAAACCTAATTTCCTGCTTTGAATTTTTTGTGACATTTATATAGTTTATTAAAACAATTGATATTAAGGATTTTTTTAGAATAATTAGAATAAATATAATAATTATATTAGAAATAATAATATTATATTAATTATATTAGAATTAACAATTTAACATTTCAAACTTAAATTTGGCTTGTATTTCATAATATAACAATACATAACGAAAAGGGGAAGTTTTAAGGTCACCTAATATTTTTTGACAGACATTATAATCAATAAAAATATTTTCTTTAATAAACATAACTCATTATTAAATTATCCATAAGTTACACGACAAAAGCTACTGAAAGAATTGAAATGTACAACAGTCTAATTAATGAAATCGACAATAACCCATCTTTTTTCAAAACCTCAATCTCACTGATTAAGCAACCTTTTCCTTAAATAGATATTTCAAAATGAACAGCTGCAATCCAAAAGTTAATACCCGGATGAGTTCTTCAATTTCTCCTGTGTATTGTCTCTTTTTCTTTCAAGAGGATGTAAATGGAAAAGCTATTTAAATGGAGTGCCTGTTCATTAATTCAGTCTTTTGAAAGATTTTTTAAAAAGCAATTTTCTTGGAAAATATATTTGCAGGACTAGAGGATCGACACCTCTATTGGACCACCAGATAACCAGACATGACACCAATTAGTTTTTTCCTTTGGAGAAAGCTGAAGACACAGTTATATAGAAGAAAAGCAAAAGATATACAAACCCTCAAAGATAATATTTAAATAAAGGCATGTTATGAATGACCTTTATAATCGTTTGCATAAATTTAATAAAGTCAATTTGTGGAGAAATATTAAATTTTAATAAATAGTATGCAGTCTAAAAGGTATTCAACCTTTTTCAATGTATGGCTTTAGAGTTGTGCATGTCACATTAAAATTAACATCAAGTTGAAATTAGCATTAAATAAAACGTAAATGAATTTTAATTCTACGTTATTGTGTTTTAAAAGTATATATATTTATTCATTTATATATGGAAAGCGCTAAACACTATTGACAAACAAAAATGCCACAAAGATGAAATAAAATGTTACTCGTTATTAAATGTGAATAGAAAATAGTGCTAAACGAACTTTATTTTCATCTTCATTATGATCGGTTTCATTCGTTGGATTACTTTGCTGAACCACTTTTTTAGAACAGGAAGTTGACAAAGCTGTGCTAACTCTTCCTAAAAATTTATATTTGACCCAATATAAAATATTTATAAAAGTAATTACACTGACCAAATTTGATAATCACGAAAAATAAACTTGTAATAATATCCTTCAAACAACCATAAGAAATATTAAACTTAAAAACTAAAATAACATTAATTTGTTTGCCTAATATATATTTTTATTTATGTATACACTAATAAAAAGATAAAAGACCTTTTATTACCATAATCATAGGTCACATTAATAATTATAAATTTACAAAAATAAGTAGCTTATTTAAGTGTCTCACAACTATTTATGTTTTTTGATAGTTTGTTAATTCAAGATTATTAACATATTAATAAATCAACACATTCTACTAATTTATACTCATAATAAAGCTCATCAATTTTTAGACGTATTAAATTTTATATTTATATTAGGTTGGTGCAAAAATAATGTCGTTTTACAGCTATAAAATTAAAAACGTTATAACACAATGGAAAATAAACTTTATTAATCAAAATAATTTCCATGCGAGTCAATAAATTTCTGCCAAAGAGTGGTGAGTTTATTTATGTCTGTGGAATAAGTCTTTGTTACTGGAGGCAACAAACTTATCAAAGGCCATTTCAGCATCGGCTCGAGTTTCGAAGCACATATTTACCAAGAAATTACCCAGAGCCTTAAAGAAATTGAAATCTGCTTGCGAGAGGTCTGGCAAAAATGGGGGGGGGTGAGTCAAAATCTCGTTTCTGCAATGTTGTTTGTGCGACATTTGGGAGTTCACTGTAGTGCAACAGAATTGTACATTTTCTATTGCCCAGTTCCGGACAAATGACTCGAAGTTTCCTATTCATTTCGTCTATTTGCTTGCAGTATATTTCAGAGATTCATTTCTATCCAACCATTGTGCCTGTTAGGTTCAAATAAATTGGAGACACCGGGATTCGAACCCGGGACCTTTCACATGCACATGGACTGCTCTACCGCTGAGCTACGTCCCCCATTCATTTGTCATCTAAACTCCTTACAGTGCCGAACGTCACCGATTGTCCCAGAGAATCCATTTCTCATCACACATCACGATTCGATTGAGAAATTGGTCGCCGTTGTTGCGCAAAAGCAGTGAAGAAGCCACTTTGAAACGACTATTTCTTTGTTTTTAGTTAAGATCATGTTGCACCCACTTATCCATCTTTTTCACCTTTCCGAACTCGTCTAAGTGACAAAGTACTGTAGCATGATCAACCGCAGGTTCCGCTCCGACTTCCCTTATGGATATTGATGAATCAGCTTCTATTTTCTTCTTTAATTTATTATTGTCAACTTTACTTGAACGACCGCGACCATCTCCATCTTCAAGAGTATCATTTCCCTGACTAAACCGTTTAAACCAAAGTTGCACCATACGCTGATTGACAGTTGCAGGACCAAATGCATTATTCATTTTGCCAGCCGTTTCGGTAGCATTTGTGCCTAATTTGTATTCGTAAAAAATGGTACGATATTGATATTTTTTCATATTCGGTTAAATCTCCTAAAAAGAATATCTAAGAAATATTTTAAGTAATTTATAATAAAATTTAATTTTTTAAACATTTTACTTTCAAAAAATTATTATAATATATTGAATATGCAAACAAAACTTATTAAAATGATTGAAATTAATGATTTGCCAAAAAAACATTATTTTTGCACCAACCTAATATAATTTATATATTTTACAATATACGAAACAACATTAGGTAATCCATTTTGAAGTCGTTTCAAGTCAACCATTCATAGTGTAATTTTAAATGAGATAGTTTATTATTTAAATTTTAGTATAATAATAATAATAATTTATTGTTTTTAAATGAAGTCAAAATTTTAATAAATAAAAGATTTTCAAAAATTGGAAAGATATTAATCACGAATAGAAAATATTTTATGTAGATGAATAATAAGAAATTTTTTGGATTTTTAAACAATTTAACTTTTGAAAAGTAAAATATCTCAAATGCAATGATGTTATTAAAAATCAAAAGTTAAATATGTAAGTGGTCTTTTTAGTGACTATCAAATGTAATGTATTTAATTAATTTTAAATAATCTTGATAATTATCTAAAAGATATATATATATATATATATATATGTGACGTATAAAATTTTAAAATTAACAAAAATATATGGTCTTGGAAAATTTATCTTGAAAATAATTAATGAAATTTATTTTGTGATAGATACCGGGAGGTATTTTAAAGCAGGTAATTCAGAATACAATATACCAGAAAAATCATAAAATAGTTAAAATCCTTAATCTTAGAACATATTTTATTACTTTATCAATCAATTTCGAAACGTGGATACTAAATTAACCTTAAAAATTCATCAAAATCGATTTCAAAAAATCTAGAAAAAAAACGTTTTTAGTGGATTCAACAATTTTTTCAAAAAAAATTTTTAAACTATTTTTAAAATTTTTTTCAACATCTATCATTTTTTGTTAAAATAGAAATAAATAATCAATACTTGTCATTACCTGGTAAATCATTTGTAGACTTTATTTTGTTTACTTCGATTGGCGAAGATATCATTGAGGAATCTTGTGAATGTAAATATGCTTTGGAAATGTCACACAATTTACTAGTAACACTCTTTTTTTCACTTTTGACATAACTTTCTGAATTAATTACTAAACTATTATATTTATTGATTGTAGTACTCTTATTCTTACTACTACATAACTGTGACGCATCAATATCTACTGGATAACGAAATAATTGATCTTTATTAATTATATTTTCTTTTGAAACTTCTTCATGTTGCCGATTTGTACTCCTATCACTCAAGGAGACTACTTTTTCTGGATTGTTACTATTTTTAGAATCCTGTTATTCCAAAAATAAAAAGCTATACATAGTGATTTTACAGATGAATTTAACTAATATTTTCATTATTTATTATTACAGACTTAATCAATAATTCACCTTCACAAATAAGTCCAGACAATTATCATGGTTTGTTTAATTATATTTTTTCTTTACTAATAAATTTAAAATTTCACTTTGGCAAAGACTTTAAATTATATATTTTATGTATTAATATAATAAAAAATATTGCAAATTAATTTTTCTGTGCAGATAATCTTAGTCTATCAGATTTTACCTCCTACACAAACTTAACTTTTTTTATCAATTAATTTTAACACATTTATTCAAAACATTTCACGAAGCCTGATAGAAATTTCAGTGACAAAATTATATAATCTCGAAGAATATATGATTCGTTTCGCAATATAACTTGACAATAGTTACATTTTAATAGAACTTACTTAGAATTAACACTACATTTGTAAAACACTAGAAAAAAATAGAAATTTTATTTGATGAAAGACCAGTGTTTTTTTAATTATAGGTTGAGTGAAAACTATTTGGCTTAGAAATGAAAGAATGCAAATACCGAAAAAAACATATATTATTCAACTTAATCACCTGAATATCGATCACAATCAGTCAACACATTCTCCAATTATTCTATTCCGTATCTAAAATGCGAATCTGGAAGACCTCGAAAGTTCAGATTTACAGCTGTCTCAACTTTGATACAAAAAATCTGCCACAAAAGAATTGCTTCAGGTTTCTGAATAAATAAAAATCATTTGAAGCCAAACCTGGAAAATATGATGGAGGCTTTATAATTTGGAAATTTAGTTTGTCCAGTTTAACCATTATCAAACCACTTTCATGACCTTGTGCATTTGATTTTTTTCATTTTTAAACCAGGCCTTTTATATGAATAATTTCCACCAATTGATCCTATAGATTAATATTATAATTGTTTCTCGTTTTCCAATTTTATAAGTAATCGATCATCAAAATACCCTTTGCATCTCAGGAAACGGATACCATAACCTTTCTCGATGATCATTCTTTCTTTGGCTGCTTGAGCGGAACATCCTGCTTCTTTTCATTTCAAACGTTCTTGATCATAATGATTAATACAAGTCTCATCTACAGTTATGAACCGATAGATGAAATCAGTTTTATTCTTTCTAAATTGCTTCAAACATTCTTTCAAAAATTTTTTTCGTATGATTTTTTGTTGCATTGTTCACGGATGTTTGGATGTTTTAATGTCATAGTGATGAAATACTATCTGTATATAAATGTTTTATTGATTTTATAGATAGATAATCATTTATATTATATTTTTAGATAAAAAAACTTACAAGATAACTATTTTAGATATTTTGAAAATGCCCAGAAAACAAGAACTTTCAACTGAAATCAGAGCCAAAATTGCAGCATACGCAGAGTGTGGATTGAGGCAAGTTGATATTGCACGATGCCTTAAAATAAACCAATCGATTGTATCAAGGACGTTGAAAAATTATCGAGATCGTGGAAATTTTTCAACGGCTAGCCAACCGTGACATCACAACATACAGACAGATTGATACATCGAATTTCATGTATTCATCCAATGTTGTCCGCAAAGGAAATTGCAGAAGAATTACCTAGTTCCCTATCAATTCGTACTGTCCAGCGTCGCCTCCACACTCAATTCGGGCTCAAAGCATACAAACTAGCAAAAAAGCCACTTTTGTCTCAGAATAACATCAAGGATCGCATAGCATTTTGTCGCAAATATAAACATTGGACAG
>JBBMKC010208421.1:0-13295 GCA_037834085.1 Bipalium vagum
GTTTAAGTATTTTTATTTTTATTGGATCAATAAAATTTTTGAAACTATGAGTGACTTCATTGAAATAGCTGCTAACACTCATTGTAAACTGAACCGTATCAATTCTTTTGATAGATGTTCTCCCTTTAAAATAAAAGCTTTAAACTTTTTCTGTCTTTGTAATGAAATTAAAAACAGTTTGGATTGGCATTAGCCTTACTTGGATCAAGTTTAACCGAACCTTGTTAATATTGAACACCGAGACGGGTGTCGTAAGCCTTGGAAATTCATATAGAAATCATGGACAAGTTTCCGGTTAGAAACCCCGTGGGAAGGACGAAACGAGTGTTTGGAAAAATTTCCCAAATGAATACGATTGTTATGGGGATGACAAAGGATTTTCCCACATGTGAATTTTATCAATCGAATGCCTGATAAACGATCATGGGATTTTGGTATGGATCAGTTTTGATAGATCATGAACGAGCCAACATTGTCACACTTCAATGATTATGAGAAATCTGACGAAAACAAAACGGGTTTAACAAATAAAGTTATTGAGATTTGGTTTTGTGATAATCTTTCCAATAAACTGGGAAACCATAAAAAATCTTTATTACAAAGAACCTGTTTCATCCCAAACTGTGACCCTGCAGAAATTGCTCTCCTCTGATAAGCGGCAGCACCATGGTCAAAGACTCTGAAGAGTGTTTGAGTTGTGAAAGGGTGAAGATCGGCTTAAAGAGGATTAAAGGTGATCTTCTCTTCAGATAATTCAAGGACAATTGACTGAAGATGATCGGAATATTAGGGTATATTTTTGAGGAATGTGAGGCAGTTAATATTTATGAGCCCCACAGGAACACCCTATCAGTCTGGACAGTAATGAACAATGGTATGGTGCATCAATCAAAGAAAAGTAAAGTTTAATGTACCAAACGAAAGAGATTTCATTCGATTTTTTATAATGAAGGTTCAACCGTTGGGGTATGACTATATTCTTCCTAACAACAGTTTCATTGAAAAAAATGAGACAGTTTATGTTCTTGATGGAGATTGTCTTTCTGCTATTATCACATTCATTGCATTTCATCTTAGGATCTGACAGTAAAAACGTGACCAGAAGTCATTTGATTCAAAACTTCTTTGTACATTTCGTTTAGTTTTACGTGTAGTGGTGTTGAGACTGGGAGAGTGGCAGGAAATCAAGAAGACAGGCGGATAAGGTTGGGACCATAAGACGTTTTTGTGTGTCTTGCGTCAATGTTTGTCGGTTTGTGTGTAATGAGTACTTGCTTGATGGATTATTTGATTGGAAAAGATGGAAGATATCCCTG
Organism: Bipalium vagum; assembly: GCA_037834085.1. Classification (NCBI taxonomy): domain Eukaryota; kingdom Metazoa; phylum Platyhelminthes; order Tricladida; family Geoplanidae; genus Bipalium; species Bipalium vagum. Next base: position 1,317 of record JBBMKC010208421.1, read on the forward strand.
TTGTGATTAATGATTGACTGATGGAGGAAATCTGGAGAGTATATAAGCAACTATCAGATGCTCCACAGTTAGAACAAAACTAGAACAAAATTAAACGGAAAAAAATTAGAGTGAAATCGAAGAAGAAAACCGAGAATAAGGACAAAAGCGATTAGAATAAAACTGAATCAAAGTAATATTATTCTCTTTTGTGGTGAATAAATTGATTTCTATTACGATATTTTTTCTTCTTACCGATCATTAATTTGCAATTTGGAGTCAGGATAAAATTTAGTTGGTTAATAAAAACTCTTAGACTCGTACATAAATAAAAACGCTACTGAAACGAAACTTTGTATTTATGAAACGTAAACTATACGGGTAAATAAACTTAATCACTTTCTATATACCCACCTTCAGCTTCCAGGCATTTCGTCCATCGATTTATCACAGAAAAGATATCCTTTTCAAAGAAAGTAGTAGGCTCTTCATTGAAAAGATCTTAAACCATTCGCATGATATCATCTTTAGACTCAATTTCTGACCTTGCAGATGCTTCTTTAAGTGGAATTGAAACCAGCACAAAGCCTTTCTCCCGTATGACATCCACAGTTAATTTAACTGTTTGAACTGGAGCATTATCTATGAAAAGAACTTTCTCAGATCACTAAGTAGTGCACAGTAGTAGTGAGAGTTGATGTTTCCTTGGACAAAGTAAATTTTGATCACATCTTTTGCATTCCAGAATACACTGAGAGTCAGACATTTCGAACGAGATGTCCCTAAACGAAGCATGTTTAGTGCTGTTTCCTCAGGAAATACCCATTCACGAGACTCACGCCAACTGTATGAAATGTAAATGTCAATTTTTAAAATGTCATGAAATATTTCTATACGAGTCTAATGACTTCTTTTCCACAATTAACAATGTAATCGGAGTGAAAATATTTTTTTAAAGAAACTAAATCTCAGCCGACAGTGTAAAATAAGGGGTCCATTCTAAAGCTGTTCTGAAAGTTAATGAGCTTCAATGAAAAATCCGGATAAAGGAAAGAAGGGACATATGCATTCAAAATGACCTTACTTGGTGCTCAATATATGAAGAATGTGGAATCAAAACATGATAATAAGATCACTTGTGATTCGTAATTCCATTTAGGGAAAGCACTAAGAAACCATGAGGTTATAAATAGTAAGGAACCGACAAAGAGTTGAGTGGGATAACGTACACAAACGAGTTTAACTTGAGGTAAGATAATGGTAAAGGTTTGGTTAATATTAACATAAAAACCGAAATATGAAACTTTTCCTAGGCTAAAAGAATTTCCTGTTTCTTTGTTATAATTTTTTTCTAGTTTTTGATCCTTTTTATCCCCAAACAACGGGAAATTGGTGAAAATACTTTAGACTAACCAAGCCGTACTATCTGACTCACTCACTTTATTGCGATTAGTTTCACAACAAACATACGGAGACATAACTCACGCAATAAGACTACACCTTATTATTCTTCAACAAAGAACAACGAAATTACATAATAAATATCAAGGCTATTCATACAACACAATGTCACGTAAATGATCACAAAAGAGGTAACAACAGAATCATATCCCAAACCGCTCATTTTTCCGAAATATAACGTCAATTCGCTGTTGCCTTCACTTAATCCGTTAATCTATTTCCAGATAGGTCAGTATTAATAACAAAAACAAGTAATCCATTAGATAATTAGATAAAAATAGGATCCTGTCGGAACTCCGGTCGACCATTCGTTGTCTTTCGAATCTGGGAATTGTTGCTGCACACATCGCGTTAACATTACTACTGGTAAATTATTAAAAAATTAATTATATTATAAATTATTATTAGTAATATTCATGTCATATAAATAAACTGATTTCTTAGCAACTATTGTCCGAATAATTATCTAGACCAAAGGTTCCAAAATCACAACTAACAGAACAATATGTGTTAATTTAAACGAAAGTTTTTTTGTTAATTTAATTGATAGAAAATTTCTTAATTATCGATCCATATTTATCGATTTATATTTATTATATTTTCAAATAATAATCAATATTTAATTATTGCCAATGATTAATTGAATTATTGAATAATAATTTCTCATTAAAAAACAGTTAATGTAAGGCAGAGCACAGATCGATAATTAAATATTATAAGAAAATATTCGGACTGTGGACCCTTAAATTAGATAAAGTTTTGTTCTTCCTTCACTTCCGATCCATTTATTTTTGTGTTCGTAGCTTGCATACCTATAAAGGTAGTGAACTCCATTTCTTTGAAAGACCTCTGAGATAAGTACAGTAATACCGTACGACAGGATTTTCTGCTTCCATTATTCTTAAACTATTTGGGGTATTTTAATAATAATTATTGTTAATAAACCACCCATTCCATTGGGCTGCCAGATTATTATTATTATATCATTAATAATATTATTATCATTATTCTTATTTTTAACGCATAACCGTTTCAGACCAATTTAACTGAAAATAAATAATTTTCTTTAAGGATATTTGTCTTTCCTTATTAATGCTCCAGTCACACCATCAAACTGACTGGAGAGTAATATTTTATCACAACATTGACGAAGATGTTTGAAGGGGTAGAGTAACGTTCCTCGAAATGGTATTTGTATGGAACTTTAACTTCGTTCCCGTTTTGTCGGTGGTTGGAGCGTTGACAGAAAGAGTGGGTCAGATTTCGTGTGAATGTGTTTCGTCGACTATCTTATTACGACGATTTAGCAATGATATCCCTGTTTATTAAATCTGCTGTCAAACGGGATGAATGAGGACTTACCGACAAAGTGTTAGTCAAATGGAAAATTAAGACCTCGACAAGTTCATTTGAGAAATTGAGTCGTCTTTTGACAATAATTAAAGCGATGATGACGATTATGTCATTATTCACAGTGGTTATGATTTACTTGCAATATCAACATATCAGATCTGGCCAGAGAGACACCATATTCTGCTGGGGATTTTGGGCCGAAAATTGTCATTATGTTCATCATCGATAGATGTATTTGTGAAAAGGGATTTCCATTTTCTCGGCTCTAAAAACAACCAGTAAGGACCAGGGCAAGTGGGAAAAGATTGTCAAGAATCGAAACATGGTCCTCATTCTCTAAGCTTTGTCGAACCATGTCATCACAAAAATCTAACTATATATTTAAATCTAATTGGGAGAAATTGTTATTATTATTATTATAATAATTATTATTAATTTATTATATATACTATTATTTATTATTATTATTAATTCTTATAATTAATTAATTTTTATTATTTTATTATTATTATTTTTTAATATTATCTATATTATTATTTTATTTGAGTCTTATTTATTATTAATTTGTATTATATTTTTAATATTATTTATATTATTATAATCACAATTATACATAAATATTATCTCGGGTAAAATTTTTAAAATTATAAACATATCCGAATTAAATCTACAGAAAATCTTAAATAAGAAAATATTATTTTATAATTTATTTTATCTAAAATCGCTTTATTATTATTTTTTTAAATTTAATCAATTTTTGTCATGAAATTTTGATTTGAAGGAAAACATTCTATTTTTAGTACTTTATTTTATCAAATTTTTCTTTTACTAATTATAATATTTGATAATAAAATAAATAAATAATTTATAATTTAGGATAATAGATGATTTTCCATAATTAAATTATCTTTTATAAATATTTATCAACCGCTTTCGATTTTTCCCCAATTACATTTTTATTTAACAAATGAGAAATATATATATTTTTTAAAAATTAAAATTTATAAGAATTAAATTAAATTAAAGAACCAAGATAAAGAAAAATTACTTTAATTAAACGGCTTTATTTAGAAACACATGACTTGGTTGAAAGATAAAGCCAATTGTTCCGAGACAAAATCAACCAATCAAAATGAAGATAAAGCGAATACATCATGCATTAAGTGTCTCATGGTGCTCTAAATATTTAGTCATCTAAACCATCTGAGAATAGTTATAATAATAGTAATAATAATGTTAATAATAGTAGAATAATGATAATAATAATGTAATATCCAAATAAAAGATATAAAAAAAACTGTTAAAAAATTGAGATTTCATTGGGTGCGTAAATATGTAATTTCGTGTCAATTGAATGTCAATCAATGACATAACCTACATCCGACTGAATAACTTGTAGCCATCTCTATGATAGTTTACTGTGCGATGAAATTCGGGTTCATTTAGAGTTGAAAAAGGCTAAGAAAACTTTTTAAACGTCGTTCTTTTTGAAACTCCTGACCATTAAGATAAATTTGAAGAGATCGAAATAAGTAATAATATCAGGAGAAAACGGTTCACATGATAAGACTTCCCGTCAAAGCATTTTATCTTTTATTTCATCCTCAAAGCTGGTATTGCCAGTCCTTTTCTAAACCACCGTTCAGAAACTGCCTGATCACTCATGCTTGGACTACGTTTCTTGTTGCTTACGACTAAATTTGAAACGCTTCAACAAAGTTATCATAATTTCTGGTTTTGAAAACATTTCTAAAATGGCTAACAGATTTAAATAAATTGATGCATTTAAACAACTAATTATTTGATTAATAAGCAGAAATCGCGCTTTAATGTTATACGTAACAATATAAAACTTATTCTAACAATATCGGTACTGAAACAATTTAAACTGATAAATTAAAAACCGACCATTATTTTTGCACCAATCCAATACTTATTATTTTTAAAATCTAGCACCAAAATGTAACTTGACTGTGCTTATTATATACACTGACGTCGTCGTAATTGGTCTCAAGATTCGTATTAAAAAATATGTTCAAAATCTTCTCAAGGTTTTTTTACTCACAAAAATCTCTCCTAACGATCTTTCCTTAAAGTCTTTTCAATTTCTTCTCAAAATCTTCTTAAAATCCTTTTACCCGCAGAATTTTTTCAGAAACCTCTTCTCAAAACTTTTAAGATCTTCTACTCACAATTTCCCCTTTAATTTTGAGCAGGAAACCTTCTAATTTTTTTCTTCTGGCTCATGTAGCTTCGACAATATATTAAATAGGAGTTAGCAAAGCTCCTATGATTTGTCAATCACTTTTTTTACTACTGTTGATATCCATCAGCGTGACCATCCTCCTTTTTTTCATTTCCATTGAATAATGTGAAAACCAAGTGCTTTGAATGTACTCAGCTCGAATGCAGAAAGACTGAGAACGACATGACAATCAATTTCCCGTTAACCATCTCACTTCATTCATCTCTTCAATAATACGTCAATAAAAGCCTCTAATCCGGAAATAATGATAATGACAATAATAAAGAACATTAAATTTCATATTTTATATTGTCCACACGGCCAATTATAATATTACTACGATTATTTTATTATGATTATATATTATGATTCAATTGGTTCTAGCAAATCATATTATTCGCTGTATTTTATTGGAATTCATTTTAAAATAGTAATAATAATAAGAACTAAATAAAATTAAAATAAAAGTTACTGCTCACTTCATTATGGGCGAAAGCATGTATGGAAAATCGATTTTAAGAAAAGTATATTACTGCTAATGAAGAGAAGTGCCAAAAACTGAATGAATTTCGTAGTCTTCACCATCGCACAATATTCCGATGACCAATATATTACTTCAAATAGCAATTTTTATGGCCACCAGCTCTTAAACAGCATCAGCATAAAATCACTTTTTAGAAGCGCTAAACAGATAATTAGAACTACATGTGACGCAACCTATTCGCGTTGCCACATTTATATTAGATAGTAACACAAACTTATATTCTCTGTCAGCCTTTATACTCATTTTTTCTGTTTTCTTATTTTCAAATTTCGTCACACAAATCATAAAACCTGGTAATACCGCTATTTCCCTTTTCCAGAACCGATAATTCAAGTTGAGGTAAAATATCAAGAATTTCATCGTATGAATTTTGTTTCGTTTGTCGAACTTATTTCTGAAATGTTAACATCATCATCATAAGTTTTATAAAAAGTATCTCTCTCCTGACTAGCCTCATTTAAGTAATCTATAATAAATTGATTATCATCAACACCAATTACTTCGTGTATCTAAGCATTCTCGATATCAAAATAAGTATTATCGTCCATAGCATCTTTAAAATTTCCAATATTTTTAACGATTTGTCCCAACAGTTTACTATTGTCTGTTCACAACCTCTATCCAGGTCTTATTCAATATGAGAGAATTCAAAATCAATTTCGGGAACAGGTGCACTATCTAACACTAACAATATTTTCCGATTCGTAGTTTTCATTGTAAAGTTCAAATTTAGTAGCCAGTTATAAACAATCTTTGATGTCATCCAAGTTTTGTTTGATGATTTGTGACCAATTCTTAATTTTTCAAGAATGTTTTGGTTGTTTCGGAAACATCTGGGAATTTTAGATTTTGAAATTGAGACTGTATTTAAGTTTTCTCTCAACATACTTAGAGTAAACAACAATGTGATTATCTCCTTTTTATTTTATATTCATGAAGATTATCATCTTTTGTAACCAATGTCTTTTCATTTGTTGCTCTATAACATAGGCCAGTTTCGTCTACATTTAAAACATCCTTTTATCAATTCAGAAACATTTTCATTAAAAATAGGTCAAAAGTGTATACTGTTACATCTCCATCAACAAAGTCACTCTCAGCGGAAAATGATGTAGCACTCAAATTATATTGCCTTTTAAAACAGCTCAACCTTCCAACTGAAGCAGAAAAAATTTCAATATTGACACTAGTCGCCATTTTTTGAGCCTTTGTTTTCAGATTAATTTCCGAAACCGGAAATTTATTAGAACGGTTTTTCCATTAATAAAACCCAAAAAATCTACTTGAAATGAAAAAATGAAGAATATTCTTATTTTACTACTGAAGACCTGAAAAAAGCAAAATTGTCACTCACACGAAAATTGAAATAATGTTTTCAGTTAAAGTGAACCATTTTAGTTCATGTGCAACAAATTATTAAAGTCAAAAAGCTCGACCGGTGGACTCCATCTGAATTAACAGATATCCATCAAAATACATGCATATCTCTCCTTTCCCGGAACAAGAGTGATCTATTTTTGTATCTTATTGTTACGTTTGACGAAAAGTGGATCATCTATGACAATTGTAAGCGTTTTACACAATGGTTAGATGTTGATGAACCTCCTTAAATATGTCCAAGGTTGAAAATTCTTCAAAAGATGCTGATGGTTACCATTTGGTGGACAAGTCATGAAGTGATTTACCACATTTTCTTGAAACCAGGTCATTCAATCACAGCAAAGCTCTACTGCACTCAATTGGAAGAAATGATGAAAAATCTGGCAGAAAAACAGCCGAAATTGGCTAATAGAGATAAAATTATTTCTGCTTCATGAAAATGCCCGCCCGCATGTTGTAAATCGGACTCAATTTAAACTTTTGGAGATGGATTTGGAAGCATTCGATAATCATCCTTATTCTCCAGACCTTTCACCTACAGATTATTGTTTTTTCCAGAATTTGGATAACCTTCTAAAAGGAAAATTTTTCAATTCCACAGTGGCTGTCCAAAGTGTCTTCACTAAATTTATTGATTCCCTCAAAACAGAGTTTTTCGATAAAGGCCAATCTGACATTTAGACGATATGGTAGAAGTATATTCTTCCAGATGGTTATACTTCGATTGATTCCCTTTGTTCCTTCTTAAAGATTTCTTCAATAAATGTTTTGTCTAAAATCCACGCATGTCATACTTAACGATCTAATAATATATAATAATATATAATATAATATAATATATTTTATTTTTTTCAAATGAATTCTACTTTTTAAATAATTTATTTTTCAATTTTAATATCCCAATTAAATTTTTTTAATTTTTGAAATCCTGGTAATTAATTTTATTAAAAATAAATAAAACATTGCTTTTTTAAAAATTATCTTAATTTTATTTGTCATATTTACTTAACAATGAAACATTAGGAAAATGTTATTCTTTGCAGAAAAATCAAAAAGTAAATGATATTTACGAAAATAAAAAAAATTAAAATTGAAAATGAATTAAATAAAAAATAATGTAAAGATTAATAAATTTAAGTATAAATAAAATTAAATATAAATAAATTAAAATATAAACTAAATTAAATTAAAATATAAATCAAATTAAATAAAAAATAAATATAATAAATTTAAATTTAAATATAAATAAGAATAAAATTGAATATAAATAAATTAAAATATAAATAAAATTAAAATAAAAAGAAATTAAAATGAAAAGAAATTAAATATAAATAAAATTTAAGTATAAATAAAATTAAATATGAATTATTTTTTTAAATATTTGATTAAATCCAGGTATAATTAATATTTATGTTAATTTTGTTGTGAATAAAATTTTTAATATTTGATATTTCCAATGTTCATTGTGAGCAGAGAAGAATGAAAATTTTAAAAATTAACTTAATTAGTAAAAGTTGTTTTAATCACACTGGACATAACAATATATGTGATAAAATATATAATAATTTCTTTAATTCATCAAACCAGTTCAATTCATTAAAAGCTGGTTACGTTTTTGAATGTGGTTGAAAACACATGAGAACCTTTTCAACGAAAATACCTATTATTTTAGTTATCCCACAGTAAAACCATTATTATTATTTTTATTATTATTATTATTTCTACTATCAATAATTGATTGAATTGTTTGGTCGTGGACAATTAACGTCATTATCATACCATTTCCGCTACTCACACATGGGGACGACATAATTGATCAATTATTATGAGGCGTTTTTGACAACAGTGGTACAAGTGAAGATGGTTTCTTAAAATTTTTTGAAATATTTCCAAAATTTTTTATCAAAAAATGATCGGATCCAACGATAATTGTATACGTTGAAGGTCTGTCAAAGTGGAACGTTTTTCTTTACAAATAAGTAGATAATAATAATAATAATAATAATAATAATAATAATAATAATAATAATAATAATAATAAAAGAAATAACAATAATTTTTTATTATTATTTATTGTTATAAACAAAACGTTATTTTAATAAAAATATATTTAATATATAATTAATAAATAGTAAAATATTTTAAAGGGATAGATCACATAGTTCACATATCTCCAGTTAAAGAGTACAAACTTTAGGTAGTCAACCCTGGATTTAAAATTCATATTTCGTAGTTACACATTTTATAAGTTACAAAATCTGAAGATAGTTCTTAACATTTTACGTTGAATGACATTTTGGAAAGTTGACTAAGCTTAATATCTGATTTTAACATTGTCGAGCTTATTCGGTCGAGATTTTTTTATGTGACAAAGTTAGAGTCAGTAGAAATTGCTAGAAATATAATTTGGAAAAATTTCTCTTGACCCGCAAGCTTCATGGAGCTCGACCGACTACAAATGACCAGGAAGAGAACTCGTGGTTTGTCAGAGAGCTGATCTAAGCCCAGTTCGGTGAGGCGTATGGTTTAATTTTTTTTTCTAGACATATCTGGTAATTATTAGACCAGAAAATATCCTTATCTTATTTTGTTTTATTCGATAACAGTTAATTATTAATCAATCATATTTTAGTCGATACCATATTTGATTATTAATTAATTATATTATTCTATTAATCCATTATATTAATCGATTAGTATCATTTCTATTATAACTACCTGTATTTACTTAATTTATTACATTATTGTTGGTAATGTATTGTCCAAAGTTGATTGAACGACCAGAGGATAGATATATTATTAGTGTGCTCAAAATAAAATTATTACTATTATTATAATTACTAATATTATGAGTACTGTAACAGAAACTTGTCGTTACTGGTTGGTCATTATTGCTATCCTTATATTGATAAGTAATTGTTATTGGGAACATTGAGGAACCACCACCAAGAACTTCTTTATTAATTATCTTTCCACTAAATATAATTACTAGACTCATTTATTATTCTTTCTGAAAAACCTTTTCATTGTTTCGTTCCATACACTTTGTAGGGTGATGAACCAAATTTTACTTGAAGGGCCCCTGATTCTAAGAGACGAAGGCTTTACATCTTTCATTAAAAAAGATTTGAAAGTATTTGTGGTTACCCTTAAATCTAAGGACGATATCAAAGTTTATTGATCACAATAAACTGTTGTGTATTCTGAAATTGTGCTATCAAAAAATATATTTCGCTATTTATTAAAACATTAGCGTCAGACACTTGCTTAGACCTTTTGTATAATATAAAAGTAACCTTGATAAGTTAAGCCTTCACTGTCATTGGTCACAAGCTCCTCTTCTCGACAATCTTAACATTAACCCTCAGCATTTATGATACCTTCACCCAATTAGTGGTTTTCCTCGGAGGTCTCTCAATTGGATTAATGTTGTGTGCCGCAAATACGGAGGAGAATATATTTTATTTTTTATTCCTATTTAATTAAAATTGGCTTTTGTCGAGGAAAGTTTAATTGCAAAATATAACCGTAAAGTACCTTTAGTGCACACTTTCCGGGTTTCGTCAGTGACGCGAAATTCCAATTAAATTATTATTAAAAAAATAAACAAAATTATCGGAATTTAATTAAATTATTCGAAAGGGAAATTACAAAATGTCAACTGCCTTTTGCGTGACCCATCCTTAAAATTGTTCGGGTCTTCCGCATTTTTCTGTTTACAGTTGTCATCTTTATTAATTACGTTTTGTTTTATTTTAAATAATTTTTAATTTATTATTCAATTATTTATTATTTTATTATTATATTATTTTTTACCTTAAAATTATTTAAGTAATTATTAAATTACTTAATATCTTAAAATTAATTATTTTAATATTAAATTATTTTAAAATTATTTATTTTAAAATAAAATAATTTATTATTTTATTATTATTATTATATTATTTTATCACCTTAAAATTATTTATTTTATTATTCAATTATATATACAGTGCAACTTCTATTTTGGACCACAAAATTTCAAAAGTGGTCCAAAAATAGAGGTTGGCCCAATATTAGAGGTTAAGACATAAAAGGCTATAAAACTTGTTTTAAATGAACTTATCTGGATGTAATAATAGAAATAAAAAAAAACAACAATTATTATAATAAATAATAATATATTTCAACGTTGAGCAGTTGCTTGGCAATATTATATTTATCTTCATATGATAATTTTGTACTCATTCCTGATTTTGAAAATGTTATGTACCAAAATATTATTAAAACAAATTATTGAAATTTTTATTTAATTTCTATATGAAAATATCGAGAAATATGAAAAGTACAAATTATTGGTTCAAATATGGAGTTTGGTCCGATTATAGAAGTTGCACTGTATTACTAAAACAAAATTTTCTTAAAATACTTTGCAATGAGACCTCCTCAAAGACTCTCGTCTTAGTCTCACATTAGTCTCGTTACTTCATACATTTAGAAAAAATACCATTACGACTGGTTCTATTTTACTATTGAAATGGAATGAGAAGAGTCCATTTGGAAAACTGCTGATCATTGAAAATGAAAAATGGATCATTTATAAAAAATATTAATTGCGAAAGACCAAGGGTAAAGAGCAAATATTCACAAAAAGGTCAACATCCCCAATTCTAAGAAACTTTTCTTTTCATTTTAATGGGATTGAAAAGGTTTGATTTATCTTGAATAGTGAGAGAAGTTGAAAATTAGTTGGGGGATGTAGCTCAGCAATCAGAGCAATCAAAGAAAATGTGAAAGATCTCGGGTTCAAATCCCGGTATCTCCAATTAATTTTCAATTAACGTGGGTGATTATTATAACCATTAATGGCATTGGGAATAGTCATTGATTAAACCAACTATAGAACAGGGCTTCTTAAACTGTGGGTCGCGACCCCCAGGGGGTTCGCGAGACTACTGAAAGGGGTCGCAAAGATCTGATACTTTTCAATCATTATAAATAAAATTTAAAAATTAGTATACACACTACGTACAAATAT
>JBBMKC010208432.1:0-13289 GCA_037834085.1 Bipalium vagum
TTTATAGGGATTAAATTATTTTTTACAATGATTAAGACAAACTTTATTAAGATTAAATTATGTTGAAAACCCTGTAAACTCCAAATTATTTTTATTAAATACATTTTATAAGAGAATTTAAATTACGGCTAATGGAGTTTGATATGAAGTTGCAGAAATAATTTAGTAAAATTTTACTAGATTTTCTTCGACGAAAATGTGGTACTTGAACATAAAACAGTAAATCATTTGTTTCATTTGTTAATATTGTTCAATATTTAGTGTATCGACTTTAACTTCACTCCAAATTTTAGGTGGTGCAAAATAACAACAATAAGTAATTTTTATTTATATCACAATGGTACACACAATTTACAATGATAACAAAATCGATAAATTCAATAAAGGAATCAATAAAAACAACGAATGTCTTAAATATCTTGTATAATATAAGTAAAAAAATCAATCAATTAAAACCAAATACCTATTAAAGGTAACGGTTAATTAAAACAACCAGTAGATTAAAACAAAAATTACACTTAAATAATATATATCAATTAATATTAAAGCACTTTAAGGAAAAATAATATAGAAAAACAAGAAATATCTTATAGTTTAGCTTCGTTTAAGCTTCCCGAACTATCAGCTGAGCCTTTACCGTTTGCTCAGAAATAGCCACCTGGTGTGGAACTTAAACATAATCCCAAAGAAAAAGATAAAGGATAAAAAGGACATAATCCCAATAAACGTCTTCACAATAATAATCTGCATAATAATTCAAATTGGAATATCATTCTCGAACTGTAAATGATAAGCTTCTTCACAACTATAATTAAAATTACTTTCTTGCAAGCTCTTAAGAGTGAAATTGTTAGGAAATGTTTCTCCTTATATACTGATTATAAACTAATCAGTTTGGAAACGATCATTCTCAAAATTCAAAAATTTGCTCCTTGATGACCATTTTTCTGGAGCTAATTACTTCGTTTTCTCCATTTTATCCCAAAATCTCCCCTTAATTACTATTTAAAACATTATTATTATAATTATTTTTAAGTTTTAACTAGTGTAAAATAACTTTAGGGAAAAATTGTCAAGGACTTTTTAATGGGTTAATTAAAATGTATTACCGATTAATTTATATTTTAAAGGGGTATTTTATGGGGTACCTTTGTGAAATTCAACAATATTATAACATGTTTTCATACTTAATTAATTGAGTCATATTAGAATAAGCACAAAGTATCAATTAAGAAAATGAAAGGATATGTAAGTGAATTGTTAATTGGAAGAATTTCATTGAAAAGAAAGATTTCATATAGATTTCTTTTGTTAATCTTTATATAACATAAAATGTCTTGAATAACATTTAATTTAATTTTTTGCCTTAATGTTTTTGGATGGTATATTTCATGAGATTTTATTATAAAATTTATTGTAGCTGACTTATGTGATCCATAATAATAATAATGATAATAATAATTAATAAATAGGTCAATGAGAAATTAATGTTATAACATGTAAATTTTATTGAATTAATAATAATAGTGTGATATTTTTGAAAAGTAAAATGAGAAAATTAAATATTTTTTATCGACAGAATTCTAAGACTCATCAAATAGAAAAAAGTAAAAAATCGTTGAATAACAACGAGCGAGTTATTTATACACGACGAGAATTGCACAAATGTCTCATGAAAGCTATTCTGAGAGGTGTGAAGTTAAAAAAAGTGAATAAAAACAAATTCATTAAATGCGAATACAACGATCTAAAAGTTAGTTTTTAAGTCTATTACAATTGATAATAATATTTTCATTAAATCTATTTTATTATTTTTATGAAATTCTTTGGTTTAAATATTTTTCAGTCAAACGTATTTTTTGCTTTTTTCGGTCTCAAATATCAAATTATTATTTTTACTCAGTTTTAATAAATTTAAGAGACGTTGAAATTAAGTAATTCGATAGATTTTTTTTCAGGCGCATAACAAGCTATTTTTATTTATTTTCTTATTTTGGTTAAATTGAAAATTTTTTTAAATGTTGGTTTTACGTGTTTATGCAGCCGAATATATTTTTATTGAACAAAGATGACTATTTGACACGCAACGTTTCCTCATTATTAGAAGCTTCCTTCAATAAGGCTCTTCAAAGTTTTACCAGCCTTAAGATATGAATAGTGAATAATTTTTTTCCTGGACGATCATGTACAGTGGTCGTAAGAAGTCTTGCATCATCACAAGAAAAATAAAATTTTTAACATTAGAACAATTATTTGGACAATATTGTATGAAAATTGTAGCAAACTTTACCAGGCCACGCTTCATATACTATATTAAAAGAAATAAATAATTTGTGCCGGATAAAAGTTTTCTAAAATAATAAAAACACAATATCGACAATATATGCTTTATTCATAACATGCAATAAAAATTCAAATTTTGTTATTACAAAACCTTTTTATAATAATATAGAAAAATAACGTCTTTTTTTAAAATATTTAGTTAGCCTGCCCTTCTTTATTACTAATTTACATTTATTCGGCATTGAATCTACTAATTTCTTCAAATCCGGTTCTGTGTTGCAATGATATCAAGCATTACATAATGCTTCACTTAAATCGTTTTTAATCTTTGGTTTTCTTTTAGAAATAATATTGCCAACACTTTGCCACAGATTTTCCATTGGATTAAGATTGGGTAACTGCGCGGGCCAGTCCAATCTTTGAATACTTTTGTCTTCAAACCAATTTTGAACTATAAAATTTTGAAAAATAAAAAAAATAAAATAAAATCTTTGTCTTTAAAAAGGTCTTCCCTACTTGGTAGCATATTTGAGATCAAAACCTTAATATAGCTTTATCTAGTCATCCTCTCTTACAAGATATGCAAGCTTCCAAGACCAGTAGATGACATGTAACCTAATATCATTATTGAAGCTGGATGCTTAATCCTTGGTAAAATACATTTCTGTAAAAATCTCCGTTCGGAAAATGATGAACGAACGCATTTCTGTGATTATTGACGGTATTCGTCACTAAACAAAACACTATTCCATTCTTCTGAAGATGTTCTTTGGCCAACCTTAAGCGATGCAGTCGTTGCTTTTCTGTTAATAATGGTTTTTTTCTAGAACGACAACCACGAAGTCCAAAACTTTTGAGTCTTTTACTTACAGTTGAAGTGCACACTGCCCTTTTGTTGATTCAGACCATAACTTGGTTAAATCTGTAGAATTCAGACTTCTATCTGCCAAGCAGCACCTTCTTAAAATGACGTCATCTCTTGAGGATGTTTTCTTTGGAAGTCCGGTTTATCGTCTATCTTTCCGGTTTCATTGTATTTTTATTTATCCTGGTAACTGATGATTGATTACATTTTATTATATAAGAAATTTCTCGAGTAAATTTCCCTTCTCCATGATAAAAAAAACAATGAAGTAACGTATTTCGGAAGTTAATTTCATTGAGATATGTATTACTAAATAGCAATTATAAGATTCTTAGCGATTAATTTCAATACACTTGATATCGGCTTGAACATAGTTTTTCCAGATTTTTCCAATTTGCTAATGCACAAATTATCATCTAGTTTTTTGTAGTTATTCTTATTGAGCTGTATCATATATTAGTTTAAATCTATCAAAATAATTAGTTTTTCAAGACTATAAAGTAGATGTAAAAATAATTAATGATGATCATGTTTATGACGTAGATGATGTATGAGTTCCAAAAGAAAAAAAAGAATTCGAAGCAGCTAGAAATTTGATTAAATTTTCCTCAGGAAAATAGATTAAAGAAAATATCAAATCGTTCCATAAGTCTACGGTTTTCCATTGACTATTATTTAATGTGTTTTTTCTACATTTGTTTCATTTATTGATATGCAAATTATTTAAAATTATGTAATGTAATTATATTATTCATATTCATACTTAATTATTATTTTTATTGATGTCTTTTGCAGAAGAAATAATTAAAACATGTATGATATATGATTTTAAATGTGGACTAAATGCAATGAGTCCTATGGCAGGTTATGTACGGCATTGATCAATCATCCATGTAATAAATGGTTCAGAAAGGTTTGCAACCAAGATTACGATTTTCAGAACAAATTTAGATCGGGACGACTCATCGAAATAAAAAAGGATGACATAAAAACACGTACAATAAGATCCCCGAGAAACCCTTTGGAATTGGGCCAAAATTGTTTATTGATATCTAAGTGAGATTGGGGAAATTTTTAAGGGTAATGGTATAGTATCGATAACTAAAATATCAATATATCATCTAAAAAAGAATAAAATTCTTATTTCGAAACTGAAAATTTTTTTCGGAATAACTCAATAAATAAAAAGTTATTAACAAAAATAATTATAGAAAACATGAAAAAATTTAAATTCCATAGTTACCTAATAAAATAATATACTTAAACAATATATTAACTAAGAAATTTTTAAAAATGTCTACTTTTTTAACAAAATTCAAAGGCTTTTTTTTACCGTAAATCAATTCCTAACCCTATTTTCAATAATATATAGGAGAATATAAAATAATATAATAATAAATGTAATTTTAAAAAATTTTATCCCTAACTCTAACCCTAATTAAAATTAAATAATTCTTATTAAATTTGTCCATAAGCCTAATCTGATTTGGTATTGATTATTAATCATATTTTCTATTGGTCCATTGTCGCGAGCCAATCAAAAGCAGGGGAGATACTATACCATACCCAAATGTTGGATTTTAATCAAGATTTTGATATAAAATATAAGAAGTAAAAAACTTTCAAAATCACAAAAACTATCAACACAGTTCTGCCATTTAATGGTAACTTGTTTATTCCAGAAACAAAGAAGTCTGGTGTTTTTCTCAGCCGCTTGTTTATTGAATAATTTTCCAACCAAGAAATGATCCAAAGATCAGAAGAAATGCTAGAAGGTCTGGTGAATACGGTTTTGTATTAGTTTCTAGTTCAAACTCTTGCAGTTGGAGAAGCGTTGTTTTAGCTATATGAGATCGAGTGTTGTCTTGGAACAGATTTTGCTTTGTCTCGATTGATCAATCTCGACTGCTTAGTAGTGAGTAGTCTCATCATATTCTTTAATTGGGTACAGTATACTTCTGCTGTAATAATTTTTCCTGGTTTAGATAAGGTGATGGAAAATACCTGAAAAGAGAACATGAGTGTAAGGCATCCAAAAGAATACCATTTAGAAAATATTATTTTCGATATGTAACTTTTAATCTAAATAAATAATAATTATTGTAAGGAGTTTAGATGCCAAATGAATGGGGGACGTAGCTCAGCTCCTTACAATTATAATTATTGCTGAAAAGTCTTCGTTTTCATTTTTATAAAAAGATATTTAAGAAATAAATCATGCAGTTACTTGTGGAAAAAGGTAATTTGGTAAAATGGATTTTATTCTTCATTTTATAAATATAGACAAAGCTTGGATTTACAAACATGATTCTAAATTGAAAAAAGAAGTTGAAAAATAAAGTTGAAAAAAGAACAAATGGTGAAAAAATGATGGCAAAAAATTTTTGGGTTGCTAAAAATAGTATTCTGCTGATACATTACCTTGAAAAGGGAATTGAAATAACTCTGGATACTATTCAAGGCTATATTCCAAGTTTGATATAAAGATTCGAGTAAAAGACTTAATTTACAAAAGAAAAGTCGTTTTTACGCAAGTGTTTGCCAATGGCCAAACTTTTAAAAAATTAATATTTTATTAAATTACAATTTTATTTATCTGATTAAGCAAGTGACTTCTACCTTTTCAGAAACCTAAAAGAATTATATAGAAAAATTTTTATCAGATGAAGAAAAGATGGTAGCCGCAGACCAGTATTTTGGAGACCTACCGGTATCGCACTTCAAACATCAGAAAATTATTGGAGAAGAACTGGATTGTGCATTGAATTTTTAGGAGACTGTTTAATAATAAACAAATTTCAATTAAAATTCACCTCTCATTTTCGATTTTATATCTTTTCACACAAACCGATATCTTTTTTCATATATTCAAATGAGAACTGCAATTATTAAAATTAATTTATAAAAATTTTTAAATTTTTGGAATTTATAAAAATTTTATTGCTTAAGATGATTAAAAACCCTTTTTATTTTTTATTCATATAGGCAAATATTAATGAATTAATAAGTAAGAGGCTTGTGGGACAAGATGTTAAAGTGGAAGATGAAGATCAAAATTCCCTTGAAAGTTGGGATACATCCTCATAGATAAATGCTAAATATTGCTTCTATGGATTGTAGAAATCATTTTTATTCTAAATACATTATCTGGAAATCATTTTAAATTTATCAAATTTTATTTAAATTAACATTAGTAAATTAAAATACTTCACTTGAATTGTAATTTATTCTAATAATTTTTATGAGATACTTTTGGGTACAAAGGTATTTACAAATATACTGTATACCCTAATTTATAAGGAAAGAAACAAAGGAAAATCTAAACAAAATGATATCTTAAAACCTTGTGGGTTTTTCATATCTTTACTTTTAATTATTATATTTTTGTATATTTTTAAATATATTTAAAATGATTAAATATTTGACTTTCCATTGAGAATTCACCAAATACTGAAAAAACTATTAAAACCTATACAAATTTATAAATCTAATAGTGTATTTTTAATAAACGAAATTTCTTTTTAAGTTTATAAAATCTTTTAGGAGAAAAATAAATTTTAAAAACGATATGAAAACTTAAATTGTTTTTCAAGTTTCAATTTAAAAACTTGATAAATACTTTAATATTTCTTTATAGTCTATTAATTTAAATTTAAACATTACCGTATTTTGAGTAATTTTGACTATAATCTGATCACAGTCACACCAGTTTCAAGTTTGATGTTTCAGCACATGTAAAGTTCAAGTGTAAAGTATCATTTATTGAAATAAGTTTAAAAGATATGGTGACTTTCAAAAAATGAAATAATATTAAGAAAATTTAGAAACCACGGAACTGAAGTTAATAAATTATACAGGCTCGGAAATAAGTTCAAGATTTACTAGGCTTAATAGTGTCAGATAAATGTGTTTATAGAGTACTTGAATGCATCTTTCATTTTAAGATAATTTTTTTTAATAAAAATATATACTTGTTATAATGGATCTTTAAATGTTTTCGAATGAGTGACTATTAAATGTACATAAATATTTCTTGGATTCTCACATAACCCCTGCACATATCTGCATATATTACAGATTCAGGTGTAACGTTTTTTATATTATATTTATAAGTTTATCCATGATTCATCGTCACTGATGATGTCTTAAACATTTTTTTAGATTCCCTGCTTAAATTTATTGATCATAACTTTGGAAAAATTAATACGATCTCCTTTTAAATCAATTGTAAGAACATGCGGTATCCAACGAGAACATAGCTTTCTGACACTCAAGTGTTCATGTAAAATAGAATTGATTGAAGTCCGAGATATGTTCAATGATGTCTGAATTTAATCATATGCTGTCCGACCATCTTCAATTAATTTTCAAAAAACTTCACCATTTTCATCGGATAAACTTGTTTTTTGACGACCTTTTCTGAAATTATGACGTAAAGAAATGTGTCAAGACTTGAATTCATGAAATGGACCATCATCAGGAAAAGCCAAATTTAGGTGATTGAGACATTGATGTTTTGTCAATCCACACCTGAAATCATATAAAATACTGGAAGGTTTTCTATTAATAAATTCATATTTTCCGCTTTGTATGCCATATTTAAATATAAATATTTATTTAAACAAATGCGATTTTTATAATTAGATAAAAGTAAAATGTATTAAAATAACGTATTTTGTGATTACATTTTTTATTTTGTACTAAACCTTTTCATATTCTCCATTCCGAAATTTTTCGACTGCCCTTCATAATATGAACTACTTTATTTGACACTGAGTAGCGAAAATTTATTATCAAAAATTACTTCAAGTTTGAAAAAGTAAGAGACGTACATACCCTGTTTAAGAAAGAATTTCAGATACATCCTCCAACAAGGCTGACAATCAGTCGAATAAAGGATAAATTCGAAAAAGATGGAACTATTAATAATGTCAACAAGAGCCGGTCTGGGAGACGTAGAATATCGATAAGGATCACAAAGGAAGAAAGAATACTGGAATTGTTTAGTCGAAGCCAACAAACACCTTTAAGACATGCAAGTCTTGAGTTAGGAATATCAATAGATTCTGTTCACCGAACTTTGAATTGTTGCCATATGACATACCGAGGTTAGTTCACACTATCAATCAGATCAAATATAGATAAAATTGATTATTTCAGAAATAATAAAAGAATAAGAAAAATTTACAGATGAAATAGGTTTAGAAATAATGACAGAATTTTATTGCATTAAAATTGAAATAAGATGAAATTAAAACTAAAATAATTTCATGTGATAAAATTTCTAAAAAAAAACATAAAAATAAGAATCACAAGAATGTTAAAAGTTAAATGAAATTAAGAGTTTAAAAATAAGTTAAGAAACCCAATTATAAAAAATAGAATAAATACAAACATAAACTCTGAGAAACAGGATGTCTTTTACAGCAAAATGAAAAAGTTGATGATAAAAGAATTTATTCCTCACTCTATGATTATTCAAAAAATTATAATTATTTTTAAATTTTAAATTCTTAAACATCTTAAAATTTGAAAAAATATTTTTATGCATTTTTTTAAAAAATATTTTTGTAGCATTTCATCTTTAAAATCTTTTTTCTAAATTCTAATTGTTTTTTTTCAATTCTAAATTTGTTTATTCTAAATCAAAATATATTTAAATAATATTCAAATATAAAATTATAGAATAACATAATATTCAAGTAAATACATAAGTATATTTTTGTACAAAGTTAACGATATCTATAGCTAATGCAACATTCATTCTCATCTAACGATAGAATCCTTTAAAATCATCTCAGTTTATTCTCGAAGCTGACATTAAAATTATTTCCCTCAAATTACTATTCTGAGTTTCAGAAAGCAAACTTTTGGAAACAATAAAGCATTATCCATAAAAATAGTTTAAATCTCTGGATTAGCTAAACTTGTCAATTTAAATGCAATATTTTTAAATATTGCACAAAAGTTACATATTTGCATCCTTGAAAAATTGTTTGAAATATAATTTCATGGCAATCAATTTCAACAAGATATTTAAAAAATTTTCCGTGTACAGCTTCTTGGTCTTGACATTGATCTTCTAAGATGTAACTTGAAACCTGTTTCATCCAAATAAATATATCAGATGCACATTAGATTTATAAAAACTGAGTGAATGATTTATGCTGTTCTTTGTCATTTATTTTATTAGACATTTTAAAAAGTCAAATTTTATTTCTAGCTAATTAAATAAAAATGTTGTCAAGAAACAATACATGGTTATATACTATATTAATATTTATTGGGTTATATTTATTTTATTCCAAATTATGATTTGAAAAAAATTGGATTTGAAAAAAAAAATTTGTTGTTGAAATGATATATAAACGTGATTTTATTCATTGTTAATAAATTTTACATCATAGTTTAAAATATCTTTTTTTCTATATTAACATAAATAAATAATTTTTTTATTTTCAAAATCATATCTTATTAATTAAATAATATTAGAAAATTCCTTCATAATATCCTTATAACCACCAAGAAAATCCAGTAATTTTTTCAATCTTGTCACTTATTTAATATTTATTTATAACTTATTTAATCCTTTCTATTTGTTAATTTTTATTTTAAAAACAAGCCCATATTTTTAATCTAATGATTTTTTCCTTTTCATTATAAAAATCTTTTTAATGTTCTTTTTAACTAGTTATTTCGGTTAAAAACCGTCTTTGTGACAATTTGTTTATATGCATTAAAAAAATTTTTAATAACTATTATAATTTTTAATTTTTATAACTACATATTTCAATTTCTCAGGTTTTGTAATGAATCTGCATTTAAATATAAGATATTTATTGGTTTAAGTACGTTTTCATAATAAAACCTATTCAAAATTAAAGGATGAAAACTATTAAAAGATGTTGAGATTATGGGTTAATACCTGCAAATTTGTATTGTTCATATTGTAAAATAAATATGATATTTTAATCAAATAATTCAATATTTAAATGCAACAAATGCATGAAAAAGAAGCGTTTATTATGCAATACCATATTTGAAAAATTTAGTATCGGTATATAAAAAATAATAGCTCTTATGTATTAATGGAGTGTTCAAAGTCCAATGTGTCATATGGCTAACGAATATGAAATTGGTAAAACAACAGTAGGAATATGGTGCAAGAAATTTAGGAAATTTGCAACACTGTTGTATTCATTAGAATCCAATGAGAAAATTGGTGAACCAGGGATTATAATTGAGATATATGAGTCCTTGCTAGTAAAATAATACAGTAGTAAAATGGTAGAGGGCAGCATTTAACAGGTCAACATTGGGTATTTGCTGACATAAAAAGAGACGATAAATCTAGATTCTTTATTCAAATCGTCGGAAAAAAAATCGCGATACCTTACTTTCCATAATCAAAGATAGAATTTTATCAGCAAGTATAATTATGAATTGAAAGTCATACGAAACTTTGCCTAAACTGCTACCTGAATATCAATTCAAACATTTTCAGGTAAATTTATTCACATGAGTTTGAAAT
Organism: Bipalium vagum; assembly: GCA_037834085.1. Taxonomy (NCBI): domain Eukaryota; kingdom Metazoa; phylum Platyhelminthes; order Tricladida; family Geoplanidae; genus Bipalium; species Bipalium vagum. The sequence continues at coordinate 10,680 of JBBMKC010208432.1, forward strand.
GCTTGATTTTCTAATTTTAGGTAAATCATTCAAAGAACTTCATAAATCCATTGGATGCGACAATTCACACTCAAAACATTGAGGCATTTCGGAGTTTACTGAAAAGAAAATTGAGATTGCGAGGAACTAATTGCCTTAATAATATTAAAAATCATCTGGGAGACAAATATAAACAAAAGTTTATCAATAATACTTTTGAAATCTTTATTTTTCATATAAATAAATATTTATGAAATCCAATTATTCTGTATTCATTATAAATTCTGTATTTATTTCTAAATAAAAATTTATTCGTTAAATAGTATCTATTAAATTAAATATTTAAAAAAACAATGTAGAAAGTAATAATTTTTTTAAATGCATATAAACAAATTGTCCCAAAGACTGTTCTTAACCGGTATTTCTATTATTTCATTTTCAAAATCTTTAAAAGTATTTTCTGGTAGCTCTTTTAAATCAAAAACAAAATATTGAATATATATTTTTAGATTCTAATAAGATAAATGAATATCTTTGTTAAAATATACTTTTACATAATTAAAACTATTTCTGTGTGCTACCTTTTCAAATTGAATGGTATTTAAAGGATATTAACAATTATTTATTTGACTTCTTAAAGATTTAATGTAATCTTGAATATATAGATTATTCTGATTCTACATGCAGAAATTAAATAAATTGAACATAGAATAATTATAATCTTTAAATTATTTCATCTGTTAAATTTAATTCTTCACAATGTTTTGAAAAATTTTACATTTATAGATTTTTCATCATTTATTCTACTTATTAATTTCAGGGCTTAAGTTTCATTTTTGAATAAAAAGTTTTAGATCAATTAATTTGATTTTTTCATCTCCTCTATGCCCTAAAATATTACTTTATCAATTTTTTTGATTCTTGTAAAAGTTTATTCTCCTTACATGGTATAAATAATTTTATTAAAAAATTTTAAAAATTCAAATCTAGTTTTCAAGGAAATTCACCAATAATTTTTTATACAATTCTTTTTTTGTTTTAAATTCTTTACTATTTCGACATTTTACAATTTTCTTGTATAAAATTCAATCAAAACTATCTCATCATTATTTTTATCAATTATTACAAAATATTTAATAGAATTAAATATTCAATTGTTTATACTTGTATTAAACCTAATTTTAAAGTTACATTTGAAAATATATAAGAAAAGAAATTATTTTGTACAGTTATTTTTTCATCAGCTTTTACATCTTGAATTTTAATTTCAAAAACTTAATTTTTTATGATAAATCTTTAGTACTTACTGATTGTAAAAAAGTGATTTCCATTTTTATGTAAATCTAATGATGTTGAAGTATTTAACGATATTCTAATAATCAGATGTTTATTGTAAACTTGATAATAGTAATTTTTGATGATATTAATACTAATCTTTTTCTGAAAACTGATTTTATTTTGTTAAATGTTCGTAAACATTTTTTCAAACATTTCAAAATTTATTAATTATTTAATTAATTAATTAATTAAAATTTTCCTGTTATTCTTTGAATTATTATTTAAATTAGAAAAGGTGAAATAAAAGTTAAGAAATATGAAATGAAATTAGAAAGAATAATATTTTCAATTTGAAAGAAAAATAAAAGTTGCAGGAGATTAATGTAAAATGTAAACCAGTAATAAAATAAGAAATAAAACAAAAGTAAATGATGTAATTTAAGATTGTTAATAATAAAAATAATTTTTAAAAATTCTAGAGTTTTACTTGGTATTAAAATATTATTAAAAATATCAATCGTGATAATTTTGATAAAAAATTATTTATATATTTCAAAAATTAATAATTTTTTATATTACTTACTATAAATTATTAACTAATGCTCTCAATTGTAATTAAATATTTTTAAAAGAAAATTTCTTTCTCCTATTAATTAAAGAAGAAAGAAATTGTGTAAAATCCTTAACCTAAGAATAAATTACACCTTATTTTATTACGTACACAATATAAATAATAAAAGACTTGAAATTCGGATTAAAATATCTGATCAAATTAAAATTAAATGTAGAAAATAATTGAACAAAATAAGATGAGATTGAACTTTTTTAAAATCATTTTCATTTATTTTAATACCAGATTTAGATAATTTTTCTTTTAATATATAAGAAAACTAAATTTTTAATATATTTATTACTTCAAACAGCACAATTATGAACAGATTTAGATATAAAAGAACTAGAGAGGAATTAAACAATATTTTTATAAATATAATATCCTTCATTTTTTACATCTCTTGGGTTTCATTATCCCCTAATATCTAAAAAGAAAAATACAATTAAAATTTAAGATAATCATTTTAATATACAATTATAATATTAATTTAATATTTAAATTTTAATAATAATTGGTTCAAAAAATAAACTAAAAAAATCAAAATACAAAAATTAGAACCATATTTTTTATTATTTACTAGCTGGATTTAATAATTTTTCAAAAATTTCATGGTAAAACATTGTTTATATATCTATGTATAGAAATGTGGGGTTTGAATTCTGTTAATAATAATAATAATAATAAAAATAATAATAATAATAATAATAATTATTATTATTATTATAATAATAATTATAATA
>JBBMKC010208443.1:0-13285 GCA_037834085.1 Bipalium vagum
TTATTATTATTATTATTATTATTATTATTATTATTATTATTATTATTATTATTATTATTATTATTATTATCTTTCATTTTGAATATTCAGTTTTAAAGGTTATTTTGTGGCTAATAATGAGCTAATCTCTTGTTTAAACTTTATATATATATATCAGAAATCGGCTTTATTTATTATAGAAGACTTCACCTAAACAATTAATTTTAAAAATAATTACGTGTTGGTTTGCGATATCAAACTTGTCCCAATTAATTCACTTTCAATTTTAATTTAAATATGTATTATAAACAAATGACCTAATCATTATTGCTTAACTAAAACGAACAAGCTGTTTTGAAAAAGTGAGAGACGTATTTAACATAAAAAATTGATGACACCATGATAACCATACATTGGACAAATACATTTTATAGTTACTAAATTTCAACGGAAATAATAATATATATCACATTTTATTATGTCTGTTATGTTAGAATTCATAAAATCAACAATTCCGTATAAATATCATTACGATCTGTATCATAATTTTTTTCAAAAACATAAAAACAATCCATGAAAAATATTTTCTTTAAATATGAGTGATGATATGATCTCCCGATCTGGTCATCATCATCTTCAAGTTTTTATTAAAGGAAAATTTTAAAACAAAATTATTTGAGAGGAAAACTATCTGTAAGGAAGAGTATCCAATCGACTATGCTAGACATAAATAATTTAATATTTCCAATTATTCTCATATTGATTTATTGATTTATAAATTTATTAATTGTCAATGAGAAAGTTTGAATAGATAATATTTGAGCAATTTTCAAATATCAGAAAATTTGATAATATTCTATTCTTTTGGAAATAGTTTTTGAAAATTAAGTTTAAAAGAATGATAAAAATTAATTAATAATAAAATTTAATCTTAAATTAAATATATATTTAAATATATAAAAATGTTTATAAAATAATTATATTATTATAATTATAAAAATGCATTCATGAATATAAATAAAAAGGAGATAAGAGAATAAAAACATTAAAAATTCTTTTTTTAATTCTTTTTTAATTCTTCTTTACCACTTTTAACCATATTCAATTTCTTTAATTTAATTAAAATGAAAAAAATATTTTTTTTAAAAATATGACAAATATTTTAATTGTAACAATTTTTTAACCATAGAAAAATATTTGTTATTATCTAACCTAGTTTTAATGGAATTTTATTTCATTAAGTGATAAATAATAAATAAATAATTTTCATTTTGATAAATGTGAATACTCTTATCTCCAGTCTCAATATTTGATAATAATGATTAAATTAGAAATTTATCCATTAATATTTTTTTATTTGCTTATAATCTATACGCAACACCCATATGTTATGCATTGAAAGCCCTTATTCATCCAAACCATTCACGGTACAATTTCCGTCCTCTAAGCTGAGTTTACTTTACTTTGGCCAAATCTGATTTGAAAACATTTTTTCTTTTATTAAATAATTTTCTTAGAGTATTAAATAAAAAAATCTTTCAGGATTTAAAAAATAAGAGTAAATAAAATTTAGAAATATATAATTAAAATAACTTCATTTTTTTGTTTGCATCAAAAATAAAAATTGAGATATTTTAAAATAATTAATTTGTTCACATATTCTTATTCCATAACGCTATACAATATAATTATATTGCATTATAATGTATAAATAATTGTTTTAATTAATGTTTTTACATGTTAAGCATTGATGTGGTAAACTTTTTGATAGTGACTAAATGAATTGTTTTTATACTTAAGTATTAAATATAAGTATAAATACAAAATACGAGAACATTTTAAAATCAATTAACACGTGAACTGTCTTTTTACGAAAATAACATAAGTTTTTTTTTAATTATTTCTTTATTAATTTTGAATGTTGATTTTCTGTAAAATTATTATTGATCATTTTTTATAATCTATAGATTTTATTATTTATATTTTTTTATATTTATATACCACAGAATGAATTGTACTCTAATTTACGGTTCAATGAAACATAAAGATTTATAAAAAGGAAGATATTTGAAACCAGTGGAAAAATATTAAAATTTCATCAAATTCATATTGACATTTAACCGACTTTCAAATTGAACTGTTTATCGTTTTAACCGTATTTGTTTTCAGCCATGAAATCAGTTGGTAAATCTTCATAGGCAATTAAATTATTAATTAATTAAACAAGTACTCGTTTCAAAAAGTAATTCATCGTTCATGAAATTTTATTTACATTTAAAACCAGCTTTGATGGAAATATGAAAATGGAAAAATGAGAATGTTATTTTCTGAATATTTTATCAATTGTAATTTAAACAAAAATTTCCGCTAAATTGCACCTTCAAAGACCCATTCTGTCTAAACATGCGATGAATGAAATATTCGCCTTTTTAAATAATAAGTTTATCTCAATAATAAATAATTAAAACGAAGCTTAATACAATATTATGAAGTAGCAAAATGGTAATTGAGAATTAACAATCAAGATCTATTATTTTTTTACAAGTGGTTTACGTTGATTACTTTACATGAATTAAATATAAAGAGATTTTTTGTTTTAATTCCCATTTTTCACACTCCTTTTAATATTAATGAAATATAGCTTAAAATGGAAATTAATTTAAAAACCGAAACCTGAATATTTGTTCATCATTTAATATTTGAAGGCAAAATTAATTCTTTTTCTTTTTAGTGATGTAATAAAACAAAAATACAATCTAATTTTTTAATATATATTTTAAATGATATTTTCTTTAAAAATATAAATAACCACAAAATATTTTAATTAAATATTAAAAATTACTCCCAAAAATTAATTTGTTTATATTTTTAAAGATTAAATTTGTTTATAACAATAACTTTTTAAATTGTTTTAATGAATTATTTAAGAAACATATATTTTAAAGAAATATGTAATTATATAAATGAATTATTAAATGTATAGGATTAAAATAAATGTGGCTTTTAATATGATTTCCAATTATTGAGATTTGCTACAGTTATGATTTTATGAATCTCCCTCTGTGAAACAGAATGAATTTCTGGATTTTGTTACGGGCAGCAATTCCATTAGAATTGTGATTAATTTCGATGAAAATTAAAATATCATTTATCACAGAACAAATACGCTGCCTGATTATAAATATTGATGGACACTTGGATAAAATTAAAACGGACTCTCTTATATAAATAGATTCGATATTGTGGCATTTTCTAAGTAGCGATTGTTTTAATTCTATTATTATTTTATTTGATTTTCCAATTCTACTCGCGAGTGATTTCAATAAAACAAAATTTTCGTCAAACTGAATAAAAATAAATAGCAAATCTTACAATGTTTTATTATTTTATTTTATTTTATTTTAATTATTTATGCAAAGGGACTTTAATTAAAATCAATTTGTAATAGAACTGAATAAAAATTGCGTTTGCAATATTTTACAATATTTTACTATTAAAATTCAATTAAAATTTTTATTATTCAGACAGGTCAATGTTGGAGGTTAATTAGTTTCTATTTTCATTTGATAAAATAATTTTTAAAAATATCTGAGATTATCCAAAATAATTAAAAATTTTTCTAATGGTTTTTTAAAAACCGTTTTTCTTTTTAATAATGTTGAAAATTAATTTTAAACAAGTGAAAATGTTCTCAAGGTCCTTGATAAAGTGTTGCTAAATGAAAATTAAAAAGAAAAAATTGACGAAGAGGCTTTGATTAAACGTATGAACAATGCTGATCTGGATAAAGAGATTGAATTGATAAAATTTAAAAGACTCGAGATGAAATGAGATATTTTAATAGATATAATAGGAAAAATAGTTCGATCAAAAAATACCTTTGAGAGCTATAGAGAAATCGTTAATATTAGTGTTAATCATAGTAAAAGAAGACAAGATGTGGGATATAACAGACGAGATATTGATCAGTACATAAGTAACATAAATAAAATAACATAATAAATAAATACAATACATTGGTTTATAAAGCAAAGATCTGGTCACCTAAGTAAAATAGTCAAACAAACAGTCAGTAGAATTTAGAATATGTATAATGAATAAGATTAAAACATTAACCAGGATAGTACAGAAAGAAAAACCCATAGATGTTTTCATGTGGAAAATGAGGTCACAAAGGAAGAAATCGTTTAAGATTGTAAATGTCAGGAATATAAAAAAAGGTCATCAAACTTCGAAATGTTACTAAAACCTAAATAAGAAAAATAATTAAAAGAAGCAGGCATTCATAAAAATATTTGAATCTGACTTAATGCACTGATTGAAAGAGTCATTTACCTATATCAAATGCAGATTAATGTTTAATGCATTGGGAGAAGGTTATTTTCGTATTTTGGTAATGCATATTATCAGGTAAAATTGACTGACAACAATGAAACAACTCTGTGGAATGAACAATAACAAATTAATTTTGAAATTTGAAATAAGCCTTTTGTAGAAGTGGAAGATGTACTGAACTATTCGTTATACGGGAACAGTTGTTGGTTGTGTATTACATTTGCAAAGATTTTCATTCGATAAACGTTTCACATTTCTTAAGAGTCACAACCAATAGGTTTATGCTTAAAATTAAAAAACGAATCGCGCTGCAAATTCAAACAAGAATAAATTATCTTAGTAGCTTGGAATGAACGAGAAATAAATGTTTTAAGTGCAAATATATGTATGCTTTCAAGATATGACACATGTTTTCAATGAAAAACCAACTATGAAGAACAAAGGATATGAAAATGACGAAAGCTTGAAAACCCTAAAATGAAACCTACTGGGATATTAAAAGGCACTTAACATTTATATTAGTTTGGTTAGTGGTCAAGTGAAATTATATTCAGAGGCAAAGAAATTAACATATGATACGAAAGATAACTCGACCTAATTGCAAATTTGAAAGAAAAAATTCGTTAAGTTATTAAAAGGTTTAAATTACAACAGAAACTAAAAAAAAGAAAATGAGACCAAGAGAACTTTTGAAGAAAGTAAACAAGATAAAAAATATGTTCAAAAGACAATGATGAACAATTGGATATTGAAGATTGGAAGCACAAGAAAGATTAATATAAACTAAAAACACTTAATTTAAAATGACTGAGAACTTTGCAAAAAAATCTAAATTCCGATAACGGTTTTTCTACCCTTTAATTACAATACTAATGACCAAATAGAGAAAAAAATCAGAAACCATGCAAGATCTGATGAACTCAAATTAAAAGAAAAATTATTTTTATTTGAGTCCTGCAGAAAGTGTTTATGGAAATAAACTCTATGAAAATCTGGGAAAAAACTAAATAAAAAACAAAAAATCGAGGAAAAAGTTAAAAGTCGGGAAAAAAGTTCTAGAAAAAATCGAGGCAGGAGACAGAGAAAATAAGAAATATAGTGGACCCTGCATAAACCTTTAGAAAATTCATGACCAGAAATAAATCCTGCAAAAGAAAATGGGAAGGAAATAAAAAGAAATTTAATGGAAAAACGTTTTGTATATTGAGACCGGAGGTATAAATGCTAAAGTCGTAAGTTAAATAACATAAATTGAAATGATAGAGAAATTTTAATAATAAAATAAAAGTAAAAAATAACCTGATAAATATTTTTAAATAATTTATTAAAAGTAATTTATGTTAAAATGTTATCAGTTAAATAATTTAAAGTACCTAGAAGAATTAAATTAAATCAATTAATAAATAAGAGAATATAAAATTCGATAATGTGACAATTTAATTTGTTTAAAAATTAAAATTATTTGCAATAAATAAATTGTGGACTTGGAATCTCTTGATACAAACACAGATAATTATCGATTTTTATTAAATGACGGTGTTGTCCAAATATCAATTCATTTAATATTAAAATGAAATATAATATTTAATTTGTTCATTGAATATTTTCGGGTTACTCAGGGTCGATCAGAATGGTTCTGGGAAATATTTGAGATATCTATAAATTTGTAATGGAGCTCAATTTGATCATTAAAAACAAATGAAAATGTCAGTTAATATTTATCATTTGGTTCTTAAAAGGATCCGTTCGATATGATTTGTTTAAATTGAATTTACCGACTTTTTCGGTAACTAAGGATTAAGAGAATAATAAATTAATGCCATTTAAACAATATAACTTGACGAATCATGGAAATGGATGTAGACATTGATTATATTGTTCCTTCGCCATAGACGAGTGAATTTTATATTTTGAAAAAATATGAAGAAAATAAATTTCCTCTTATCAATTAAGAAAGATTTCCATTTCCAATTGCATGCAGTTGACTTTTGTGATCGGAATGAAAATTTATATTATTATTTTCCATAAAAAAAACTCTGGGAAAGATATTATTATAAAATTCAATTATATATAAAATCAGTTTTTCAATTCTTCAAGAAAAGGGATTTGGTTTTTTGCAATAAGTAAAATATCCCTTTATCATTCTTTAGTAAAAAGAAAAAAAGGGTAACTCTTTAATTGAATTTTAAGGTGGGAGACGTGTACAAAGTGGAATGTTTTATAATATTTTATATATAATTTCTCATTAAAGAAAACCTTTTTGTTTGTAATCTCGAAGTAATTCATTTATGATGTATTAAATTTCAGGAAAGCGAGGATAACAAAAGTCTTTTAGAAGAATTGGGATTGATATCAAAGAGTTCCCAGTGACACTATAGTCCATTTATCATATATATTAGCCAATTTTTGTTGAAGTTGAAATATTTTTAACTGTTATGTAAATTTTGTCTAATCATTGGGTCTTCCGAATTGTATAATTATTGATTATTCCTGAAATAGTAAATGTTTCGTGGTCGTGTTTTATATGAATGTTCTTTGTGGTCAGGTTAAATGCTTGCCTTTTGTTTGGGATTTTGTATTTGTTTTACATTTCACAATCCATATTCGAACGATCATTACTGTACATGTGATCCGAGCGACCGTTTCTTTTTTGTGTATATATCCCTTTTGGGAAAATATAAGTAAACTTGTTAGACTGATCTGAAATCAATATAACAAAAAATGTTATTATATAAAAAGTGTTTTCTCTTTATTATTATTATTATTATTATTATCATTATTTTATTTTTCATTTTACTTTAAATAAATAAAATGGTAAATGAAATCCTATGTGTATTTTTTATGAATATATCTATCATTTACTACATTAATTAATTTTCATTAAATTGATATTATCAAATTAAATCCTTCGTTAATAATGTGTTTTATTTAAAAAATATATAATAATTGATTTTCTTCAATATATTTTCTTTGGTAGACTACTTATTATACGTAAATTTTAACTTATATTCATTTATCAATTCTACTCTGTTGGTAATTGACAGTATTTCCGAAATCTGCATTAATTACTTTTCCGAATCACTGCAACCACCGTCTGTACACCTGTTCTTTGAGAATTTATTGCCATTCTCTTCTTCAAAGAAATACCACTGAAATCTCAATCTCTATAATGAGTCTTGTTAATAAACTTCAAATAAAATACTTTTATATTACAAAATTCTCCATTTTGGTAGTTTCGACTAGATCTTTTGAGATGTATTAATAAAATATTAATTAATGAAGTAGGTAAATAGTATAAGCATTTTTTAATGTGTATATAATATCAAAACTGTTATTCTAATTATTGTAATATTATTATAACACGTTTTCCATAATATAAACCATACTCAATAAATAAGCCACAAAAATTAATATTTTTTATTAAATTGATTAATAAATCAATATTCTTTAAAATATTAATTTTTTAAATATCATATAAAATGGTTTATGGAAAAAGTTGTATCTTAATAGTTAACTTGGATAAATTCTAAATTTAAAAATAAAGGTTCTAGATAACAAAAAGTGTTTAACTGCTCTCTGTTTTGTAAACATTAAGGAGTTGTTGATTTTAAATTGTTGTTCAAAAGGAGTTGTGATGTTTATAACACTAGAATATTGTTGTAACATCAATTGGTAAATAATGAATATTATATAAATCTGAAGCTTTTATTTTGGTATATGTATAATGTTGTTAAATTTGGTTTACTATTAATGTAATAATGATTAATTTATTTATCGTCACCATTATGATATGATTCAAATCTTCACTTTCATGTTTGGAAATGATTTTTTTGTATATTGAAACAAACCTCTTAATTTGCCTATCGATGAATTTGTGAGATTTACATATTAAATTTTATTTATCCATTTTCTTTAAATGTCGACGATTTTTTTCCTCTTGTTTCCTAATTGTGAATTCGTTCCAACCAGTGTTTTATATGGATTTGGTTCAATCGATCAATAAAACCTTGTGGCTTTTAATGCTATTTTATCATGATGATATTCGTAAATCATATTAATACAGTGTCTTTAGTGATCTTCATTTGTCATTTCTATAGATTTAATACACATCAAATTACTCGGAAAATATTTAGGCATTTCTTACTTCATAAAATCTCCAAAAAAAACAAGTGATCTTGAAATATATAAATTTCATAATTGGATATGACCATGGTAAATGCAGACCACGGAAGACCAGTTTCATGCCTAAATAAAGACAAGTTGAAAACATATAGAGAAGGAAACACCTACCTAACAGTCAGAGAACTTGGCAAAGACCTGAATGTATCAAAATCTATCATTTCAGTCCATCTAAAAAACTTGGAAAGGTCAAAAAGCTCGGTTCATGGGTTCCACTTGATTTGACAGAAGAACAACAAAAAGCAAGATTAGAAATGTGATCTTCCTTATTTATTCAGAATCAATTTTATCACGAATTGTGACGTGACGAAAAGTTGATTAAATACAATAATAGTAGACAATCAGGATAATGATTAGATCTTGATTAACACTGCAAACAGACGCCTAACCCCAAATTTCAATGCAAAAAGGAAATGATAACCGTTTGTTGGACTGCAGCTGGTGTAATACATTACAATTTTTAAAACAGGGCGAAACTGTTACTGCACAGTCGTAGCATCAAGAAATTGAAATCATGCAGAGAAAAATGCATGCAAAACAATAGGGTTTGAAAAATCAAAAGGGAACAATTTTGCTTCATGATAATACAAAACCTCATATTTCTAAAAATTCTGTACAAAAATTACACGACTTAGAGTATGAGGTTTTGCTTCATCCACCGTATTCCCCGAACCTGTCAAAAAAGATTATCATTTTTTCAAACATATGAATGATTTTCTTGTCAATAAAACCTTCCGCGACCAAGACTCCATTCAAAAGAACATAGCCCAGTTTTTTGGATCCAGAACTCCGGATTTTTATCAAATTGGAATGAATAAACTTTTGTATAATTGGCAAGAGAGTTTAAGCAGTAATGGCAATTTTTATTTATCCGTTTTATATGACTTATTCTATTTACTGCTAAAATACGACATTTCATGCTGAGCAACCTAATATTTAAAAAGTTAATTGACTGATTATGAATTATCAAAAAACGACGTTACTCATGCCGCGATCTAATATATAATATTCTATTGTTAATCTTTTAAGTTTTCTTTTTCATAGAGTCAAAAAATAAAAAAAATTATTGTATTGTTACAGTATTATCAAAGATTTTACATTAAAAGGGGCATCCAAATATTTTTATGAAAGCATAATCATAGAACAACAAATCATTAATTATATGCATCAATTTGTGTTTTAGAAATCTCAGAATGTTGTTACAGAAATTCTAAAACGAAGACTGACAATTTTCCTGCAAACATGATAATTAGAATGCAAAACATAACATATATATTCACAGTACATGATATTTCTTTCTGATACTCAACATAAAAAAGGTTCGGGAAAACAATTTCACTTTCCTCTCGGTTAATTTTTATTAAGCAAGGGGCAATAATTCGTCTTTATAAAATGATAAAATAAATAAATAATAAAATTTTATTTTGAAAAAATTCCAAAACGAAAATTTATTTTCATTCGGGAATCAACGCTTTTTTGTATTAAATTTTTTTTTATTATTCTAAATTGAAATATCCATGGAAACAAGAATGATAGCGGAAATGGAATTATACGCCTACTGTTTAAAACAAATAAATAGTTTTATATATTATAATGAAATTATTGGATAAAGCATCCAAAAATCTTACGAAAGAATGTTTTGCTTCCACAATATAATGGTTCGATGTTAAACTAAATTTCTCTCCAGTAAAACGTAAAAATCGTTGGGAATGAAAAAGGAAACGTGATTAAAATTATGAAATATTTATTAATATCGAAAAAGAACTGAGTTCATTTTGTGTCATATTCAGTAAAAGGTTTCGCGAGTGTTTCGTGATTAGTGAAAACCTTCATTCACCCTGTGACATACGTTCTTATAAAAATATTCTTGTCTTCATTTAAATTATATTATTTATTATTTATTTTTCATATATTATTTTTTCCGGATTTATTTAACATCAAGAAACATTTAAAAAATCGATTTAAGAGTTAAAGTGTTCCTTGATGATTTATTCTTATTATGGTGGTACATACTTAATGTCGATTTTATATAATTTTTGGCTTTTAATCTTTATACATTTTGTTTTATTTATTAAATTGAGACTCACTTTCGCCTGCTCTTTATTATTCAAGAAATTCTAGGTTTAAAGGCTTTCTTCGCTTGATTTAAGCTGTACCATTAACCAGTGAATTAGGTATTGAACTATTCATTGAGAATCAACATCATATCCATACACCTTTTGCATATTTCTATCAGCTATTAAAAGCGCTATCTTCAAGCCGGGGAAGACTGCGTGATATGCCTTTTATACATGATATGAAAGGTAGTGAATAAGGTCATAATTCATAACTGTGACATGAAACAATTGACGAAGAAGCTAAGTGTAAATGAGTGCAAATGAAAAGTAAGTGAAGGAGAATGACCAAATCAGAATAAATATTTGAGGCAATGAAAACGAATGATAAAAGTGACATGATCAACACGTTCAATATAAATGTGATCTAGAATCATAAGAATGTAGTAAAAATGCATAAGTAAAACTATTACAACAAATCGTTTTAGTGTTCAATTGTTCAAGATCCAAACAGACAACGTGAATTTAGTCTTAACTAAAATAGGTCATATCAATTGAAGATGCTCGCAAAAAGACATGATACCAATCTGAGAAGTAGTTGTGACAGGATCCGATATAACAAAATTTGAAAGAAATAGATACTATACCAAATTTGGTATATAATTGCATTATATTAGGAAATGATATGCAAATGGAATACACTTAGAATGTGCCTGAAATAAAAGTTAAGGACTTTAGAATCTGTTTAAATTTCAGGAAATTAAACTCGGTTACATCACAAAAGGATATTCCATGTGGATAGTGATAAGACTTTTGAATCTAAAAAATTCAAAATTTTGATGGACTCAATAGATAAGTGTTATGTATATTTTTTTTTATTCTATGATGATGGCTCCATAATACTTAATGGAATCATTAAAAGATAATTTCATACGATCTGAGATTGTATTAAAAAATCACTAGAATACAATAGATAGAAAAATTGGAATAACGGGATATCAGGTGTCGAGTACATAATAAAATAAACCATGTGCACGAAATAACTTCGTCTGAAAACAAAACACTTAAATCTCATACATATTAAATAATATACCAATTGTGTAAATACACCACTATTCAGTTTTGCCTTAGTTATACATATATATACATAACTTCCCCGATAGATTTAAAGTATGTAACCTTGATAAATATCAAAAGAAATTTTTAATTTGGCAGCCAATTTATACATGCGAAAGGAAAAGTGATTCCTTCATTTTTATAGGAGCTGTTAATCAAAAAAATTATGTTGAAGATTGCCTTTAGAAGTTATTGTTGCCTTTTTCAAGTTGCACAACAAATCTATACTGTTTTGGCCAGACCTGGCACCTTTACAGTATAGTAAATTAACTATGAATTGGTATCAACAAAGTGGTGTCTCATTTAATAACTGAGGCCCATAAAAAAACTCCTAAAAACAAAAGATAATATAAAAAGTGTAAAAGATTTGCACTGCAAATGGAAAATGAAGGCATATACATAACGGAAGATGATGCTTTGACACAAAAGTTTATGAAAATACCACCAGTAGAAATGATATTCTGAAACAATTTGACATTGAACAGAATGAAAATGACTTTATAGATGACATTTTTTCAAGTTACACACAAAGTATTAGTTAAGGTAGAAGCAAGTTCAAAAGACCATTAAGCATTTGTAAACAAGTACATGGTAATGAAGAAGATATTGTCTGAAACACTAAAGTAGAAGAAAGCTAGAAAATAACTTTTAAAAACTAAAAGTATTTTAAAGAAAAGATATAAGCATGTTATCAAAATAATAATTAAGAAATAATAATAATGATAATAATAATTTTTTTTATTTTTAGTTTTATTTATATATACAAATAAAATATTTTTCATTCATTATTTGATAAAGAGACATTTTTTAAATATGAAATTTATTATTAATAATAAAATAAAAATTCACAACAATTTTTAAAATAAATTCCTTTTTAGATCCATAATAATATTATTTTTTTTTATCAGACCCAGTCTAAATAATTCTATGAAGTACAATAAAATATATAAAAAGGCTGTTGAAATAATAAAAGAAGAGGAATAAAAATTTATTACAAATTGTTATAAAAGCAGTAATAATAATTTCATTTATCATAATAAAAATAAGAGTTTATACCCCTAGGGCAATTTTAAAATTTATCTCTATATATTGTGTTATTTCAGTAGTATAAAGAAATTATCGTTTAATAACAATTCTGGAACGGTTCTACAAAACAGAATTATTTAACAATAAAAGAAAATAATTATCTGCAATTATTTTTGAATAATAAAAATTTTAAAAAATATATTATATTATATTATATATACGTCCAATTATAAAAATATGGGTTAATCTTCAAATCCTGCAAAGTTTGAGAGAGCAATGATGGCAAATCAAACCAAATTTTTATATTATTATGTGAGAGAGGAAAGGTAAACCTGAAAAAGAATAATAATGACAATACTGTATTGTTAGGAAACAGAATTAGAGTTAAATAAAAGGTATTCTGTAGAAAAAAATTAATTTCTCGTACAGAGGGCCATATGATATATAAATATAAAGCTTGGGTTTTAAGAAATAATATAATTTATGGTTCTGCTTTACTCCTTAAAATTCATGGGTTAAGGTAAGTCATAATAACTCGCGTTTTTTAAGACTTTATAATGAAAGACAAAAAATAAAAATTATCAAACATTTATTCA
>JBBMKC010208454.1:0-13285 GCA_037834085.1 Bipalium vagum
AAAAATAAAATTAGATTGTAAAATAAAATTAGAAATTAAGGAATTACTAACAATAGAAAATTACATAAAAAATTATACTAAAATTTATTTTAGGAAGGATAAATTATATAACAATAAATAAATAGAAATATATGATTACTAAAAATAATAAAATATGAAAAATAAATAATATAAAAGAAACCTACCAGAAGGCACAAAGGAACACAAAAAGACACACCAAAACGAAGCAAGAGAAATAAATACCAGTAAAAGGGCAAATAAACACAGAATCGGAATCCTTCGAAATATCAAGAAAATCAACGTCGATCACAAATAAAGAATATCGTTAGGAATAGATCAACACAGATTATTAGTTCAATTGAAGACGGCGATAACGAAAAAGACCACACAGGAATTCCAAAATTAAATTGAGAGTCACGACCACCGTGAAGACCACACATTGAAAGAACTATAAAAGAGTCCTTGGGACTAAAGAAAAACAGAACTCGATCAGAAAATTCAGACGCAGTATCAGATCAATAAGTAATATTTAATTAAGTACTTAGTTGTTATTATATTTATTTTTATTATTAAAACTTCTTCACTCTGTGAGTACAGCGACAAATTTTAATTTAAAAAATAAAACTTAAATATTCCTAGTTGCGCAATCTTCACCGATTGACGTAGCTTTTAATTAATCTCTTTCTTCAAAATAAATACTCGATGCTTCACCGCAGATCAATTAATTCTTTTAATTTGCTCCCATTTCTTCTTTTTGTTTTTAAAGTTTACTGCCGCTAGCTGGTAAACTTTCTGAGGGCTTTAACACACTAGGCTAAGCCTGTGTTTAAAGATTCTGTTGGTCAGCACAAATCTAATTAACCTTTGCAAAGCAAACCCTTGTATCACAATTTATAATAAAGATTTTATTAAAATTTGTGTTATCTTAGTTCATTTACAATTTTCTTGTGATTGATTTGTTCCAAACGTTCATCCGTAATTCCTTCTGATAGCATAGACTTTGTTAAGTAACCTAAAAGCTCTAGTTCAGTTCTTGCAAAATCATCCAACCTTTTAGGAACTTAACATAATAATAATTATAATTTTTTAAATGTAAAATCAAATTCTATTTTGATTATTCTTTATTTATACTTCTTTAATGTTAAAATATATTTTGTTTCTTATGTTTTTTATTCGCAATCTCTTTAATTATTTTTCCCTTGAATTTTATTATATTTTCACAAGTATAAATAATATTAATTTTGATGCTCACATTTCTCATATCATGATATCTTTATTTTTTTATAATATTCTATTTGGCTTCTCATGATAATATTATTTTTATATTTCCTAAATTTCTATTAATAATCATAGGAATAATAGGAATAATAGTAATAATGTTAAAAATGTTAACATTTATTGTTTTGCAATTAATAAGAGAAAATATTTTGTTTTTTTATGATTAAGTAACAAAAATAATCTTAATTTTCAAACAAGTTTTATTAACCAATGAGATTTTAATGTCATTATAAACTTTAGAAAATACCTTTACATGTTATCGTTGATAATTTATTAAATTTTAAAATATTTTAAATTAAATTAAATTTTAATAAAATTTTTAAATAGTTAAAAGATTCGAAAAAAAAATGTTTCTTTATTTCTCATAAATGCTTTTGTTAAAATTAAACTGGATTAAAGTTGTTTTACTGTTGAGAAAATCCGGCAAATAAAAACAATTTAATCCATTTTCACCTTAGTTTGTGGCTATGCATTATCTTCAATTGTCTTTTCTTACAAAATTAGAATGCATATTCCCTTGACTTTTTGTATCATTCGTAATTAATACTGTTTTTAATAGGCTTAGCTTAATTCAATAGTAATCCTAATCTTATAATGAGTGTGATTGAATTCTATTTTAATAGTTTTATAATATTGTTTGAGAATTTATTTTGGTGTTGATAATTTTCTATGTAAAGCTTGGTCTATTAATATTTCTAATTTCTCAAAAAGATTTTCAAACTGTGTTTTTGATGAGAAGATCATAAAACAGTTAATATAGGCAGTCATTCTTTAACATTTAATAATGATATAGAAATATCTATATCAACAGAAACAAGGTTTTGTGAACAAGTTATTCAAACATTATTCTTCTAAGTTTAACAGAGACAATAAAAAGCTTTATGGTATAACTTTAAATTCAGACAAATTCAATATTTTCCCTTTTGCTATATATTATATCATCTCATAAATAGTGCCATTTTTACTATTTTATTTATTAAAGTTAAAGTATTTATAATTTAAAATTTTTTATTCATTTATCTTTATTTTTTTATCTTCATGATAATTTTTCGATACTTTTCAAAAACTTTCTCAAAATTTATTAAAGAAATATTCCTCAAATTCCATAATAATTTCTTCAAAGAAATTGAGGTCATTCTAAAAATTAATTAGAACTTTAGAATAATTGGTAATCTGATGGAGATATCAAATGAATATGATTGATAAGAGAAATTCACCAAACTTTATAATTACTTTCCTTGGTAAATCTAGCCCTTGTTACAAATGATCTTTGTCTACGAACACTGTCCAAATATGATTGGTTGCTCAATTTTATATTTAAAATGTAGTGAATTTTTGATATTCAATCAAATAAGCAATAATAGTGTATATGTGAATATATTCAATACTTCTTTATTTCAATATTCTTTTATAATTGTTTAACATCACTGGAAGTCTTCAGATGACCTGGGGTATCAATAAATTGTTGAATGGTCAAATCCAAACTTTTCAGCTGGTTCTTTAACAAACAAAAAGTGATTTTTCTTCCCCTAAAGCTTACAAAACGGTTTTACTAAAATCTACTGGACAAAATCCTAAAAATGTTCAAGATTTTTGGTTCAAGGTTTTGATCCTTGCTTATGTTTATTGTTTGCTTTTTTTAAATGTAAAATGAATATTTATAACAATTTCATTTCGTTTTAGTCTTTATGCAAATAAAAAGAAATATAGCAAGTCTTTTTATACTATTATCGTAGAACTTTTCTAAAATGATTAGTTCCAAATATGAAAATTTAAGTTTCCTTGCCATTAATTAATTTTAAATAAGTTCCGTAATGAATTAAATTAAAAATATATATTTATGACAAAAATATTTAAAAAATTGCATTACTTATGAGATGACCTTCAAGTGAGAATTTACTTAAGCTAAATTCATTGTCTAATTATTTTAGATACATTTATTGATCTCATCTCAGACTCTTCGCTTATATTGAGAATACAATGTAATTTATGAAATTACGTAGAGAAAAAGAATAGTTACTTGATTGATTTTACATGTCCAATTGACTCTAGGAAATTTTGATATAAGAGATAATAAAAATATCATAAAGTATTCTGACGTGAAGTGAAAAAATAAACTGTCAAAATCTTGATTATAATATCCAACTGAAGACGCTGATCATTCGATCTCTTGGAACTATACATCCGGATGCAATATTTATACTAATCATTATTTTAATTCCAAATAGGAAACCATGAGCACTCTTAAAGTCATGTGCAATATCAAACATTAAGCAATCGTCGAAGATTTAGAACTTCCACGGTACTAGATATTTAGTTAATTTTATATTTGGTATAATTTATACATTTCAATAAAACAATTTATTTTATATACAAATTTTTTATTTTTATTATAATAATAATTATCCTTAATTCAAAACTATAACTTTTCAGAGATTTAAAGTTGAAACATGTTCCACTTTTTATTTAACTTTTTTAAATGAATGAAAATTACTTAAGTATCGATTATTTTTATGTTAATAATAACATTATTATATTTTATTACATTTAATTAAAAAAACTTTTCAATCTTCTTGTGTTCCTAATAATATTTAAAAAGATCTTGCATTATAATATTTTATTTGATTATAATTTTTAAACTATTTGCCATTTATATTTTGAAAATCAAAGCTGTTTTTATACTTTTATGTCGAAGGGCATGTACACCAGTTAATTTCAAATAATAAAAATAAGTAAAATATCGATCATAAATCCGTTATACGAATTTAGTTTATGAATGAAAGTATTCATTTATACTTACTGCGTTGTTGTTACCAAGACAGCATTTGCAAATCAAAACAAAGTTGTTTATAGCATTGAAGAGTGTACTCAAATTTATACGAAATATTGTTGATTTCTTTTTCGCTCAGTAAAACAAATTTTTGTGTTGAACAGATTTTTGTTAATCTAAAGAAAAGTAAATCTATTTTTAACAATTTTATAAAAGTACTTTCACAGAGATTGTTTAAATTTTCAATTATTAATTTAAAAGTGAAAATAATTATTGAGTTTAATTAAATTGTAAAATTGAACTTGGAATTTTAATTATGTCCTGAAAATTAAATTATTTATTAAAAAAATATTTAAATTATTTTAAATGGTTTTAATTACGAAATTAAAGTATTTTAAAATTGTTTAAAATTATTTTTAATTGACATGGAAAATAATAATACTAATAATTTTTTACAATAATGTAAAAAATTCATTTGATAATCTTTAATATATTTATACTTCAATAAATTCCAACGATTAAATCAATTAAATTATGTAATTTGTGAATTTTATGTTCTGTTTATTGATTTTTATATTTAACTTCCTTACTTTTAAGAAGAAATTATATTTCCTGATAGAAAATATTTATTGTCTATTTTATTAATGGATTAACAGAAATGCTAATGACCTATCTTCTCATTTATAAGAGACATCTGATATTATGGAGACCAGATAAATGATAGAATTGTTTTCTTAACATTTAGACATACAGTACCGTAATTATTGAGATAATAAAATCTAAATGATGATATATGAAAATATTTCTATTTCTTCTAGTATAAATGATGGGAGTTAATTAATCACAATTGTCTCAAAGTTTCAGCTATTTTTTTCAACCAGAACTGAGATTTGACATCTCTCAAAATAAGCATGGGAAACATTTTTATCCAGAAATATTGGTTTTAATTTCGTTCCTCATGCAATTAACTATGGATTTTGTAATGATGATGGAATCTTTTCAGCGACAAATTATTTTGTAACATTCTAAGAAAGCGAACATTCATACGTTTTAAGGTTTATTTCTTGTTATAAGATCGTATTTGAAACCTTTCACTTTAATGATTTTATTTTTGATAGACTTGTTTAAGATGTATGAAGAAGATAGCTGATAATACACAATTTCTGAATTGTTTTATCTCTTTGTCTATGTTTCTCTATTCAGACTCACGGTTTTTGTTTTATAACTATGAAATTATCTGATTTTTTAGGCGTCATTTAAAGTGAAAAACCATAGATAAAAATTTAAGATAGAATTTTTATTTCAACAAAGAAAAATTGACCACGAGATATATTAAAACGTGGTGTAAGATAATATTTCATCAGCAGAATTATTAAAGGTCATGAAGTATGAAATGTATAATTTATCTGGTCATTTTGGTATTAAGTCTACGAGTGTGGGTTGAAAAGTTCGGTGAATAAATATGAAAACAATAAAATCAAAAGATAAAAAAAATTTATTTTTCAATGTAGTCTCCTACAAGCTGAGTACACTTTATTAAACGTTTCTCAAAATCTATGATGCCATTTTGTAGGCCAATTAGTCGAGGTATGCAAAATACCCAGTCACAGATGTAATCACCTCATTAATTTACGAAAATTTGTCTCCTAAGAAACTTATTCAAGTTTCTGAACAGGAAAAAGTTGACAGGACCAGACCTGGAGAATAGGATGGGTGTGGAACTTATTCAAAGTGCAACTTTTAATTTTTTTCCATTGAAACTTTAGATGTGTGAGCAGGTGCATTATCATGGTGGAAAAAATCTTTTCCTCGACAGACCTGGGCGTTTCTCACGCTAGTACAGTTTATCAAATAGTTATCGTTTTACCTTTTTCAAGGCAGTTTATGAAAATAATACCTTTGGCATCCCAAAAAAACGGTAGCCAGAAGTTTTCCTTCCGAGGGAACTGTTTTCGTCTTCTTGGGACCTGGCTTACCCTTTGATGTCCATTGAATTGATTGAATTTTTGTTTCTGGCGTATAATTATGAAGCCAGGTTTCGTCCACAGTGATAAAACCATTGAAAAAATCTGGATGATGTAGTACAGGTGCAAGTACTGCTCCAAAGTTGCAACACGATACTGTTTTCGCTGTGATATTATCAGACGCAGTATCCATCTTTTGATATCAAAGATGTGGTGAACACGTTCTTTTGTAGCTTCAGTAATCTGAACCAATTTTAATCTACGGTTTGAAAACTCGATTTCTTGGGTATTTTTAACCATTTCTTAGGAGGTTGTTGTTTTTGGTCTAGCAGATCGTGGTGTATTTGATTCTTTATAATCTATGATAAAGCAATGATCCAGAAGTCCACAGTTCATTGGTCAAAAAAATCAAGTTTAACTAATGTCTTGTCCATCCCTTATAATATCGATATAGCTGACTATCACCATTTCCTGAAATCACTCAAGAAGATGAGTTCTCTTAACCTGTTGGTTCAACAAACACATCATTGTCATATGATATAGCCATAATGAATAAATAGAAACAAAATGACCAGGAAAATTTTATTATTACTACGTATTCTCTAATAGTCAATTTTTGGTAATTATTTCTTTCATGTCTAGGTTCAAATTAGTAAGAAAAAGATGAATATCAACTCGCAATTTCCATATAATTTTATAATTCAATCTGATGTTCTTGAAAAATCATCTAAACATCACTTATAATTATAACTAAAAATATAGTTCATGGTTGTTCTTCTAAGTGAAAAGGTGGCGTAATGAAAAAAGGAGTTAAATACAATTCAGTCATATGTAACAATAAATAATAAAAATAGAAAAAATAATGAAAAATTCAGAGAAATTTAAAGAAATAAATTAAAATTTACAAATCAAATACAGTAATTAGATAGCATGATTCTTAAGTTTTAAAGCTAAAATTTAATGATTAAAACAAAAATTAAAAATTAAAAATATTAGTCATTAATTTTGACAAGCATATTCACTTAAAATTATAATATAAACTAATATTAAAAAAATAAAATAGAAAAAATGATTTTTCATAGTTATATTTACTAATGATAATAATAATAATAAAGGTTTCTATTATGACTAGATAATAATTAATTTTATTTCAATAAATCGTAATTAATATTTAGAAAATACATTTTTAAAATATATAATTTATTTCCTAAAGTGGAATATAAAACCGGATATTTTTTTAATATACACCAAGAAGCTCTTCCATAATCAATTAAAAAATTCATTTCCTTTATTCAGTTGCATTAAAAAGTCATAATATTATTTCTTTCTTTAAAGTCTTCCTTTACACAATATATGGTGGACAATTTCTATATCATTATTAATTATTTTATTCATTAAATTAACTTATAAAATTTTACATGAAAAATCAATATTAATAATATTTTTTATTCATTCATATGAAATTATATTGCACTTTGCAGAAAAATATTCCTTAAAAAGATTTTACAAAGGCTAGTTTTCTAATGTCTGTTCTAACTTTTTATTTTTTTTATAAGTAAGCATAATGAAATATAACAATAAACTAAGGATGTACTTAGAGAAAGCTTTGTTTTTCATACTTCCACGCAACAACGGAATAATATTTTAATTAAATTTTATTTGTTTTAATAGAGTAAAGTGTTGCAAGGAACTAGAAAGTCGTGAAATTTCACATACGTTTATTGATTAATGATCTTCTTAAACCGTTCTTTCATATACAGGTTTGTGTAAAGTAAGTAACCGATTTTGGAATTCAGTAAAATAAATAAATATAGATATCATAATTAAATATATTCAATTAATTATTTTTCAAAGAAAAAGAATTTCAGAAATTTAATTTGAGTGTTTAATTGTAATTAAAACGTCAATGTTATTGAATTTAATTTACAAAAAATTCTGGTCTTCTGCAGACTATCATCGACTAGTCTGATGTTTTGTAGGCCTGTTATGTCCAGACGGCATTTTTGGAACAGTCTTAAGGATAAAGATTTTATGTTCGAATCATGACAATCATATAAACGGATTATAAATATTTAAGTCTCTTCTGTAATCTTATAAGTTATTTTTATGAATTTGATTTTTTATTCTTTTCATCAGTTCTAGATGTCAACGGTCATAATATGAAAGACAATCTATGAATAAATGACTTGTGACACGAGAAGAACTTTTGTTGAGGATGACCTGGTATTTCTTCATTTTGTTTAGCTTTAGCTTTGAAATTAAAGTAATAATAAAATTGATTAAATTTCGATGGGATTTTTTTCTTATCCTCCTCTTTTCCAAAATATGGCACCCTCCAACTATCAATTATTCCGGTTGATGGAGCATTTTTTTTCGGTAAAAAATTTCAAAATCAAGACGCTCTCAAAAACGATATGCTGCAGATTTTCGACTGCAAAGGAGAAATTTTTTACAAGAGGGATTGAAAACTTGATTTCTCTTTGGCAAAAAGTCATACATGCGGTGGAAAATATTTCGATGATTGCATAACTTTTTTATTGTTATTGATTGAATAAAAACAAACATTCCTTTTAGGATAAGAAAATAAATACAACTTAGAAAAAGCTGATTTAATAAAGATGATTGAAAAACATTATAGATTTTTTTAATAATGAAAAATTTTCAGAAAAGTCAAAATGACAAGATCTGTTAGACTGTCAGAGTAAAATGAGATCCATATCAAATATTTTGATGAATATATTGATTTTTAGCTTATCTAGTCAAAAATTATTGCATGAAATTAATAATGCAACTATAGATTTGAAGTTGAAATAAATCAATATGGTAGATACAGGAGAATTATATTTGAATTTAATGTTGACATAAATGATTCGATGTAATTATTTATTTTTCTCATTATATTTGTTTCTAGTAATTTCTGACTTTCCTTTTTCCACCATATTTGTCTATCAGACTTTATTACTATATTAGTAAAAACAGTTTAATTATAAAAAGATTTCAAATGTCGGTAATTTTGCATAAATATTTTAAATAAAGTAACGTAATATAATATATATTTTATTTGGTTTTACAATGAGAATAATTCTGAAGAAGTTTATTATGAGTTATTAATAATAATAATAATATTAAATTATAATAATTTTATTATTTTTGTTCTTATTACCATATTATATAATTTATATATTTAAAGGATAAGTAATTTATTCTAAACTGTCTTCCATTTGGTATGATATGAATTAATGAAAAGAACAACCGTATTGTACATAGATTGGTCTATTTCTATTACAAATTGGTTATACTATTGAGTTGTGGAATAATTTCTGCATTATTTATCTCAAAACTAAGACGAAATTTTAATATATAAATCGTTATTTATTCACAAGAGTATTGAACATTATTTTCAATTACGTGTTTCCAACTTTGTGGTAAGCTCATTATGTCAGCTTCAAAAAAAAGAAGAATTTACAAACATTCCTTGATTTCTTCAATTGATTAATATTGTCGTTTGCCCAGATTATTTTGAAGCGATCGGAATAGATGGAAATCCAAAGGAAGTACATCTGCCAAGTGTGATGGGTTCTGTATCGCTTTCTTCACATTTTCTAGGTGATCACGATACCTTTTCGCATTAATAGTGTGACCAATTGGAAATAATCACCTTTAAATTCAGCCAAATGTATAGCATTATCTTGCTGAGATGCAAATCTCAGCTTTTCCAGTTGCTTGCGATGACTTACATGAACAGCACCGACGCTTAATGCTGTTGTACATAACTGATATCTCTTAAGGAACTCACAGATCAGAATCCGATAACAAATGATCTGTTTACACAGTTCTTGAGGGACTGAGATATCCATCTTTTCAGTCATTCCAAAAAATTCTTTAGCCCTTCAGAAGATAATAAAGATTGAGTTAAAAGAAAAGTGAATTATCAATGCACGAAACATGAGTTCTTCAAAAGAAAATTGGGAAAAATAATATCTGGAAGTGATAATCCTCAAAATATAAGAAAATTTTAAAGATCTTGAATATACAAATAATATTTTATTATTTCACTATGTGGAATTGTGGAAAAACTTTCTGAGGGTAATTTATTATTACTTGGTAATTAAGTTGGTTTAGATGGAAAATAAATGGCCGACTTAATTCTCTTCAGGAAATATTATTATAATGATTAAATCTGAGAATAATTGAACTTATCCAGTCAAAAGATTCAATATTCAATTATTGTGGCATATCACGGACTAAAGATTATTCCCAATATTACTGGAAACCATTTTAATAGTCTTAATTTTTCATTTTGTTTTGTTAATAAATAAAATGGTTTTATTGTCATATATATATGTGAAATTTTATAACAAATAATGCAATCTGAAAAATAAATAAATTAATAAATAATATTAACAAATTAATTCGTACCAGACATTTCAATCTATTTCCTAATAATTAAAAACACGTTTATGTATTAATAAATAATAATTAATTTTTCAAGACTGAAAATTATCATTTTCCTTAATTAAATCGAAATAAGAAAAAAAATCGGAGAAGTTAATAAAAATGCGATAAGAATAAATTAAGCGAGAAACAACGATAAATATAAAAATAAATTATTAATTAATACTGAGATATTATGCAATAATAATTAAGCGACTCTTCATCATACCTAAAAGATATTATATTAATTATTTTTCATCATTTAAGAATAATTAATGGTAATTAGAAAATAAGTTGTTAAGTTTTGTTATAAAAATGTCTTTAAATTAAAGGTTGAGGTAACATTTCCAAAAGTCTCACAATGTCTCATATCCTTTTTCATGATTGTGCCAAAGGATTTCTTCTTTCAAACAATGTTTTTAGTAATTTACATATTTTATATAATTGTGCTTATAATTTAATAATTTTTTCATAATAAAGTCTGTGGTAACAAAAAAACAAAAAATGTGGTAACAACTCAATTTCTTCAACGATTTGTAAGGTGTAAATGATTTATGTAAGGTATGAGGAATTACAATAGTATTTTTCATGAGTGAAAATGTTTTACGGTTGATTAAAGCTGGATGTTTTTCTGAGATAGCTTCAGTTATGGATTATTCAACATTTTGAAAATCCAAAGCCACTTATTATCTTGCGTATTTCTTAGTCAATATGAATCCATCCAAGAAGGTCTATATTTTTTTCATGGACAGGAAAGTGGCAATGAGTTGTGGGATTTAAATGATCTATTTTAATCACAAATTCACGTGTTGATTGGGATAAATAAGATGAGGATTGATCTTTTCGAACAAAGTGTTAAGGGAATTGAACTTAGGAAACTAGCGTGTCGCTGTCATATCAATGAGCGTATCTGGGTCTTCAATATCAACAATTAATATTATTTCAGAATCTGGCCTCGTCTTTTCCATTATAATGAAGGAGAACAATAGTTATGTAACTTTTGTCATTTGAATGGTACACTAAAATGAATATGTAATTAAAGATACATAAAACTAATCTTAGTAGTTCGTAAAAAAGGGTGTATCAATCATCGACCAACAAATAAATTTTTTATTTAATCTTTAATGGCTAAATGCAAAAAACGGACATTTATGGGACACCTTAATATTAAAATTATTATGATTAACCTTTTCCTTTTTCTTACCAAAGTAAAAAGTAAAGTAAAAATGTATGGTAAAACTTTAATTATGTAATATTAAATTATAAATAATGATGAAAATTTACGCAGTTTATCTAAGAAAATATTTAATATTAATTATTTATATTGATTTAACTAAAATCAATATATTAATAAATATATATCAATAGATATTAAATTGTAAACAGAATTATTTATTTTTAGTAGAATTCAATAAGAAATTTCATAGGGATGGAAAGATGATAAAAAATAACTGTTTTGATAAATATGGATTTCAAGGAATTAAACATTTAACTTATTATATTAAAAATTGAGTGCTTTCTGTGAAAATAATTGTTTTAATCCAATAAATATAAAATGGTATAATAAAAGATAGAAATGACAAATTTTATATCTCAGTTTTTGAAAACACTATTCTGCTAAGATGAAAAAAAAATAATATTAAAAATGATATAAAATTATTATTTTTATTATAAATAAAATGTTAATTTTTTAATATATTTATTTTCTCAAATCAAAATTAAATAACAACCTATAAATAAAAAAATGGGACTATTTAAAGTTTAATAAATAATAAATGGATCAAGATATTAGAAACGGTAAAAAATTGAAGGCGTCATAAAATTCTTTATTTATACAAAAAGGTTACAATTTTTTGTAGACCCCAATCCTGGCTATGTAGTCCAGTCTATTGGTAAACCTCTTGCATATTCTTCAGATCCAGTTTTTAAACAATAAGATATTCTTTGTTTAAGTTTCTGAGAATTTGGGACTCTCCAAGTCTTATTATGCAGTTCACTTAATTAAAATAATTCTAACCAATTAAAAATTTACAATAATTTTACTTTGATAAAAATATTAAAAATGAAAATTAAATTTTAGTATTCATATGTAAATTATTTATTATTTAATGTTTATTTATTTTTAGTTTTCTTTTAATTATAATATAACAATAGAAAAAGAACTATGCATGAAAATCTTTATCAAGTATTTTTGAGAACTATTTTTGAGAAAAGTAAAAAAAATTTATGAATCAATGCAACTAAGATAATTAATATAATATTATAATTCAAAAATAACTATGGAACCTGAAAACATTCTCATAATTTTGTTTGGTAAAACTAATTTTTATGCTGGATCTTTGAAATGAATTGTTAATCATTTAAATGATACACCAATGTAGTCTACCTTACCAAAACATCTTCAAGTACCACGGAAAATGGATACCTTATGACGACTATATTTTTCTAAAGTCAGACGATAAAAGAATATATAAATAATTTTTTATATTTTGACACAGTTGGTAATTGAAAACAAACCAAATTGCCTTTATTTTATTACAAGACAATATGATAATAATAATAAAATTGTTACAGTGGTTTCCTTACTGAAAGCTTAGACAGATCTCTAAATATTTAACTATTTATTTAAATTTGTGAGGATAAAATTAGTACAAAAGTAAAAATAAAAGAATATCGTCTAATATAAGAGAATTATAAATATTATCAAAAAGTATGCTATAAAAGAAGGCCACTAAAAGACTTACCAATTTAAAATTGATCTAAAATTGAAAATATAAATGATTTTTTTAAAATTTTTTTAGATAATATAAAGCATTTCTTGGAATTTAAATGAATGTTT
>JBBMKC010208465.1:0-13284 GCA_037834085.1 Bipalium vagum
TAAAACATTTTAATATAAGATTTGTAGATTCAATAAATTTTACTTTATGTCCATTAAAAGCTTTTCCAGAAAAATTTGGTTTTATAGGTTCCAAAGGATATTTTCCGTTTAGATTTACATTTATCAGTCTTACCTTATAAATAAGAAATAGGAAATGCTCACAAGTTATGATTTGGATTATGTAAAACATGTATGGAAAAAATAAATATTAATTGTAATCACTATTTTAAAAGCATTTGTTGTCCAAATATTGAAATTTCTAAGCACAAAATAAATAGATGCAAAATATGTATAAATAATAAATATAACTTAATTCATGCAAAATAAATTGTAAAGTATGTTCTAATTTTAGATATGAAAAATGTAATCATAATGATGAAGAGAGATCTTGAATTAGAACATGGTCAACAATTGAAATAGATAAAGCAATTGAAAAAGGATATACAATGTTAAAAATTTATGAATTAGAACATTTTGAAAAAATTAAAAAAGAATTATTTGAAGACTATGTAAATATATTTATGAAATATAAATTAGAAGCCTCTGGTTGTAAATGTAAATATCATTCTGAAAGTTGTTCACCTGATTGTAATAAACATTGTAACAAAGATTGTAAAAATTATAATAATTGTAAAACAAAAATTAAATTTGTAACAGAAAATATTGCTTATGATTTAGATATTGATAATATTAAATTTAATGCTAGTTTAAGATTTATAGCTAAAATTTGTTTAATTAGTTTATGGGGACATTTTGAAATGAGAGATGATTTTGAACAATGTTCATATGTTTATAATTATAATGATATTTGTAAAATAATATTTGATGACAAAATTAAAGAACCAAATCCAATTATTATAAATAAAGAAGTTTGGATGATGAAATATCATATAAAAAAAGAATGGAAAAAACCAAATAAAACTAAAAATATTTATATAGCATTATTTAGACCTGCCAATGCAAGATTAAGATTATACAATCTTTTAGAAACATTAAATAGAAGAGTAGTTTATTGTGATACTGACAGTTCAATATTTATTGATGATTCTATTGAAAATAAAAATTGTTGTCATGAAAAATGTAAGCCTGTTAGAAAAATAGATAAATAACAAGGAGAAAATTTAGGATATTTAACAGAAGTTGCAAAAGATTATGGGATTGAATCTTAAATAATGATGATTTTACCATAAAATTTTTAGAATGTTAATTATTGGTTCTTCTGGATGTGGATAATGTATTTTATAAAAATAAGGAAAAAAAATTATGAAATAGTAGAAAGTATAAAATTTAAAGTACAGGAAATAGTTTTAATAATTTTAATAGGTTACAAACAATAAATGAAATAAAAATGTATTATTTTGATTTTAATAAAAGACAGATCAAATATTTAGAAAATGGTAATGTAATAAATTATCCACATGGATATTAAATTTTTATTCAAGAAAAAAATATTTATTTGTATCTGTATACAATCTATTTTTTTGATTTACAAATCATAAAAGGTTGGGAAATAATTTTTTCCCTAACTATAATTAAAACGTAAATAAATAAATGTTATTGTATACGTATACAATAAATATTTTTAGATGTGTAAACACAAAAAGGTTGGGGATAAAGTTCTCAATCTTTTATTATTTACAAAAAAAATCGACACACTACAAAGGTCTCACTAAAAATGGGGTTATTAAATTTTATTTTAAAAAATTGCGAATACAAATTTCATTACTGAAAATTATCAAGCTGTAAATTTTAAAACATGTTTACAATGTTTTCAAATAAAATCTATTTCTGATTTTTTTTCAAAAATGAATAAATGTAAAAATTGTCATAAATTTAATGTGACACAACATAGAAAGATTCCAGAAAATAGAATAAAATATAATGCCTATTATAGTAATAGAAAACAAGAAAATCCAATGTTAAAACTTCAACAAAATTTATATACCAGTTTAAATAGATGTTTATAAGAACAGAGAGAATCTGAACAAATAAAAATGATAATCGGGTGTAGTTTTGATTTTTTATGAGTGGATTGAGTTTCAATTTTATAATGGAATGACATGGGAAAACCAAGGATGTTTTTGGCATATTGATCATGTTCTGCCAGTTTCAAAATTTGATTTTGATAATAAAAATCATTTTAAAATATGTTGGAATTGGAAAATTTTAACACTATAAGATCTGATAAAAATCTAAGTAAAAGTAATAAAATTTATTATTATTAAATTTATTTCAAGAAATTAAAGCAAAATATTTTGAAAAAGAATATAAAAAAGAAACGGAAATATTTAAGAATTATTTAAAACAGATAAGATAAAAGATTTTAAAGAAATTTCACCATTTTTTCTCTTACTTCAAAATTAATCATCTTTCCACCTTTAAGTTTTATTTCAATAAATTTCTCACTTAATAAAACACAATTCATAATTCCTTTAAAATCATTATCTTTTTCAATAAGCAAAGTAATTGTTGCTCCATTGATACATAAATTTTCTGCTTGGTCCGTTATATCAGAACAAAATATAGAATATAAATTTTGAAATTCTAATAAACCTAATTGTGGATCGTTATTAAAATATTTACAAGCATTTACATAATTCAAATAAGTTTCACTATTATCACCTTTTTCAAACTTTGTTGGTTTTATAGGATAAAATGAATCAACAAGTTGAACTTGTAACGATTTAATTTTATTTTTAATAAACAAGCTAATATTTTTTGTATAATCAAAACCTGTTTCTCTAAAAACAACAAATAAATAAATTGGAATATTAGGTATATTTGTAAGGTTTGAGTTGTACCATCTGTTAAATTTAGTTCTATACAGTGTCTATTCAAAAAATTAATATTAATATTTTTACCATCTGTCATTCTAGATACCAGATTTAATTTTGCGTTATTATTTAATTTTAATGAAGTAATAATTAATAACAATATTTTAAATTTAATTTTATCTCTCCTTTGGGTCCATAAAATATTTCTTTATCATTATCTTTTTTTCTTAATAATGTTATTTCACCTTGAATATTATAAATAGCTTTCTTAAAATATTGCACAAAACCAAACATTAATTTTAATGGAAATCTAAACTGAAATCTATTTTGAGATTATAATTTTTTCTTGTTTTAAATCTTTAAATCTTGTCTTTTGCTACAGATTCTTTTTCTTTATCAGGAATCCATCCAAATAATTCTCCATAATTATTTTTATCAATCATTATAAAATTACTTATAGAATTTGATGGACCTAATTTTTGAATAGTTTCAACTTCTGTTGATCCTAATTTTAAAGTTGCATTTGAAAATAAATGAGGAAAAAAGTTATTTTGTAAAGTAATATTATCTTCTGGTTTTATTCCTTTTATTTCAATTTCATAAATAAAATATGCTTCATACAAATTTAAAGGATTTGTTTTTGGTGTTATTGTAAATTTTAAATTTCCATTATCATTTAAATTTGTAATTGTTTCTGGATCTAAACTTACTTCATAATAATCTTTTTTCACATATGCTGTTTTTCGATGATAGTAATTTTTATCGTAATTCAATACTTCTTCCATTTTTTAAAGAAAAAAATAAAAATTTTAGAAAATATCTTTACTTTCAAAAAGTTGAAGGTCCTATTTTCTTTCAAATAAAATTAAGACATTTGTATTATTTCTTATTGATCTTAATGGTAAATCAAAAAATGATTAAGATAAATATATTACTGAACATTTATTATGTCTTCCTCGAGTAAATACATTTCCATAATATGTTGGTTTTTTTTCATTTATTACATCATCAAAAATAATTATTTTTTTTTAGTTTTCCAATTTATCAGGAGGTTAAATTTCATTTGCTTTATCTGATAATGTTACTTTAATTTCTCGTTCTTTATAAGTGTAATTTGTTTCATCAATTTTTTTCATTTTTAAACATTTGACAAACTTCTTCTTTAGATATTCCATAATCAAAACAATCTTTAATATATTTTAATGCTGGTTGAAGAAAAGCAGTTTTAGAAAAAATAATAAAATTATTATAATCCATATAATCTTTCTTTAATAACATATGATATATATTATATATATTATTATATATTTTTTTTATTATTTTAAGTCAAATTGTAGCAGTTATTAAAATATTTTTTCATAATTAATTTATTTAAAATTTTTAAAATTAAATGATCCAGATTATCATGTCCTGCTTTTTAAGCTGCTAAATATTTTCTTAAAGTTACAAACTGATCAAGAGTATTTTTTGGTTTGTAAATGTTATAACCTTCTCCTGCTTTTTTTTCTCCTGCAAATATAGCTCCTAAAATTGGAATTAATGGTAAAACTCCTCCTGATTTTTGTTCTTCATTTTCATTTATTTGTTCTTTAACTTGTTTAATTATTTTTTTAGATAATAATTTTCTTTCTCCATTAAAAGTAATATATTTTGGTTGTCCTATATCAATTATATTTTGTAGTTTTGTTTCTGTGATTTCCACAATGTCTTTTTTAATAAAACAATTGAGAAAATTTAATCGCATTTGATTAAAGAATAAAACCGTTTATTAAATAAATATCAAAATGTCAGATACAATTTTAAATGATTTTTTATTTTTTCTAACATTTTTTAATGTAATTATAGATCCAAAAATTCAAATATTGAAACAGGAAATAGAAAATCTCAAAGCTCTCAAAAGAATGAAAGAAAACAATCTGAGAATGCTAGAACGCAGAAATCAAGAAAATAAAGAAAAATTAAAAAGAATAATCAAACAAACAACCGAGGATATTTTTCAAAAGAGAAAAGAAAAACATGTCTTAGGGAAGAAAAATGAACAAGAAAATTCAACCAACCAAAGTGAAGAGGAGAAATCGCCTGAATATTATGATTTAGAAGACAATTAATTTGTTTATTTAAAAATTACAACATAATCTAGGAAGTTAATTAGTTTTTTTAATTTATAAAAGAAATGTATTGATATTTATTGATTTATTTATTGTATCAAGTAATATAAGGTCAATAAAACAAAATAAATATTTTCTACCAGCAGAAATTAACCATTACTACACACCTATTTAATTATTTCACACGTATTTATTAAACGCAACAATAAATCTTAATAATAATAATCATAATAATAATTAAAAATATTTATTATATAATTCATGATGTTGAAACTTAACAATATATAAATTTTATATTAAATGATATTAATTATGAAATTTTTTAATACTGTATCGTTTTGAACACAGTTCAAACTGTGTGCAAAAACTATTGGTTAATTCTCAAGGTTAAACGTCGTGAAAATATAAATCTTTCCTCTTAAAACAAATAAAACACTTTTCTAAAATAAAATCTTCATTCTTAAAAAAAATAAAATTTGACAATACTGCATAAATTTCTTTTCATAAAATATTTTCCTGTAATTCGGAGATTTTGTCTCACTACGCTGCAATTCATTCTCATAAAATCTACCTAGTATTTTTCTCCTTTTAAATCAATTTTTCCATAAACAATTGGATTAGTAAAATAAATTTCATTAACAATAAAAATTTCATTTGTCCATTTTGCTGTATATCCTTTTTAAATTTATTTTTATATTTAAAAATTCTTACTTTATCTCCAATATGATATTTTGGTTTTAAAGATAATGGATTTATATTTTTATTTGAATTATTTTCATTTGTATTATTTTCAATCTTTAATTTCTCAGGATTTTTACTCGCTTCCAGCGCTGTCATTCCAATTGAACTATGAATTTTGTTATTGTAAAAATTAATTAAGTTTGGTAACAAATGTAACCATTTTCGATTTCCCTGTTCTGTAAATTTTTTAGAGTTCTATTAAGTCTTTCAATGACAACTGCTTTGCCTTCATTTTCAGTTGAATAAATTTCTATTTCATTATAATCACAAAATTTTTCGAATGTTTTATTGTAAAATTCAGTACCTTTATCAACTCAAAGTTTTTCTGGAACTCTATTAGAATCTTTAAATATTTTAGTAAAGCCCTCTGTTATAGAATTTCCAGTTTTATTTTTTAAAGGAACAGCAAAAGCAAATCTTGTATATAAATTTACAACTGGTAGAATTATTTTATATTCTCTTTCACCAGGGACAAATTTTAAATCTACAGACCAAATATGATCTTTATTATTTACTTTTACTTTTAAAAAATTTTTAGGTTTTCTAAATTCTTTATGTAGTTCATTTGCTAATTGTATTTTTTTTTCAGGAGGAAAAATTTTTGAATTTTCGAAAAGTTTTTTATTTGCTATATCTTTTGAAGATCTTTCTAATCCTAAACCTAAAGCTATCTTTCCTTTTGTTAGTTACATTTATATCAGTTGATAAGCTATCAAGATTCATTTAAAAAATTATATATTTTAATATAACAATTATTCAAACAAATTAATTAATTAATCTAAATAATAAATATTTAAATTAATTAAAATTATTAAAAACATTTTAATCCTCACATCCCTCGTTTTTAAAGAATTTCTTGATCTTTTCAATGTTTCTGACTACTTTCTTCCAGTTTCGTATCTATCATTTCGTAACATCTGTCATGGATTTTCTTGTTAATTTCGTATGGCTCCTCGTATCTATCTTGATCTTTGGTTCTAACTTCTTTTCTAATCATGACTGCGTCTCCGACTGTTAAGTTCCTTCTGGTTTCTTGATTTCCCAACTCCCTTGATTCTTGTCTGATTTTCTTAATGGCCTCCTCTCTAGCTATTTGATTCCTACTGAACCATATTTCTCGATTTATTCTCCTGCCCAAAGCTAGCTCCGCCGGACTCATACGTGCTGTCTTCTGTACAGATGCGTTTAGAGTATACTCGATTTCTGGTAAAATTTCTGCCCAATTGGTTTTCTTTCTATCTTCTAAAGTTGCGTTTATATACTCTCTAATGGTACGAAATTGTCGTTCAACGACTCCATTTGTATTATGGTGGTACTGGCTAGAGAAGATCAAATCTGCCCCTATGTCTACTACCAGCTTTTTAAATTCTTGGGACTCAAAACATTTCCCGCAATCAGCAATTATCTCTTTCGGAGCACCAAACTTTAGGGTCCAGTTATTTTGGAACATCTTGACGACTGTATTATCGTCTTGTCTTGCAACGGCCAAAAGTACTATGTACTTACTAAAATGATCTATGATTGCCAGGATATATCGTTTTTTGTGGAATGTTTCTTTTAATGGTTCACAAATATCCACGTAAACTTTTTCAAATGGCTCTACCGAAGAGATTTTCACTGGTCTTTCCTTCATAGGTGTTGTAATCGTTTTGACTCTTTGACACGTCTTGCACTGTCTTATATTCTCCGCAACCGTACTATTTAAGCTTTCTAAGTCAAAATTTTGGGAAATATATTTCTTTACTTTCTCTGACCCCACATGCGATAACAGCTTGTGATGATGTCTGATAAAGAACAATTCAGGAGACAATCAATTTCTATATCTTGTATCTTCAATGTGATACTTGGACGCCCTTGCTTCTTATAGTAAACTATATCTGCATTTTCAACTCGCCTATCGACATTATCTTCACCGAGTTCACCTCTTCCGCAATTCTGCCCAAAGTACTCGTTGTCCTTCTTTAAAAATTTATATACTTTATCATTCATTCTTTTCTCTTCTTCCTGTCTTTCTTCTACCTTTCCATGAAATATAATAGGAGATAAACTACTGATATTATAATACGAGATAAGAGGAGATTTACAGCTTTTTTCTAGTACACAGCTCCGACTAGCTCCCCATCTGTCGGAGCTCTTCCTTTTGGGTGCATCTCGTAGTCATCAGAAATTTCACCATCATTAACATTAATCAAGTATCTTTCACTGTCTTGTTCTCTGTTATCTTCCGCTATTGTATTGAGATAACTTTTATCTCGAGAATAATTAAGCTTTACGTTCCTATATACCTGTGGTGACCTCCTGTCGTCTCGTCTTCTTTCTATAATTGTGTAGCAAACACTCTCTAGGTGTCCTTGTAGACCGCATCGATTACACTTCACAGTACGATATTGTCTTCGAACGTGCCCTTCCACTCCACATGAGAAACAAATCGGTTTCTTTC
Organism: Bipalium vagum; assembly: GCA_037834085.1. Taxonomy (NCBI): domain Eukaryota; kingdom Metazoa; phylum Platyhelminthes; order Tricladida; family Geoplanidae; genus Bipalium; species Bipalium vagum. The sequence goes on from JBBMKC010208465.1 coordinate 8,064, forward strand.
TCATATTACAATTTCTATTTATGTGTCCGATCTTAAGACAAGTCCAGCATTCCATTTTATTTGTAAAATCATTTCGGTTGACCATTCATCGTACTTGTGGCTTTCCCATACTTGTTTCTTCTCTTGGTCGAGCACCACTAGTTAATGCTGACTTATAGCTCTGATATTGTCTAAATGCTGGCTCGACAACTGCACTTATCTTCTCAATTTCAGCTATGCATTCGTCCATCTTCTTTATTGTCTTTTTCACTTCCTCTTCTCCTTTCACCTCCCGCATGCACAACTCCCTTTTAACTTCCGGTTCATTTCTACAGTGAACCAACAGAAGTTCTACTAATGACTTCTTATCCCACGTATGTGAAAGTAATTTACCGACCAGCTTTTCCACTTTTTCAAAATATTTTTCCGCTGGTTCATTTGATCTTTTGTAATTGAGAGCTGATTGTAAATCTTCTACCATCGAACTTTTCTTTTGAAATGTTTTGCGAAGCTTTTCATCAAAATTCTTCAACTCCGCACTTACGGCTTCATAAACGGGGATCAATTCTTGATCCAAAAACCTCACCACTAATGTTGCCCTAGATGAATTCGGGATCTTCAATAACGCAAAATACCTTTTGCATTCTTTAATAAAATTGTCAAGTCACCCCTTCTAAACTTCTCTGGCATCAGTCGTGCTGCGACAATGTCCACATGGTGTTGGTGCGCCATGTTAGTTACATTTATATCAGTTGATAAGCTATCAAGAGTCATTTCGAAAATTATATATTTTAATATAAATATTAAATAACAAATTAATTATTTATTTAAATAATAAATGTTTAAACTAATTAAAATTATTTAAAACATTTTAATCCTCACACCTTTCATTATTAATTTTACAATAGCTCTTTCAAGTTTTTCTCTTAGAGTTGGATTTTGAATTATATAATTTTCATGAATCATTTCAACATCAGCAACATGTCTATCTTTTAAATCTGTTGACATATATTTTACATCATATATCATTGCTGCTTGATCAACTCGATTTATTGGAATTAAATCAGGTTTTGGAATTGGGTGAATTGATAAATCTTGATTGTCTTCAAAATTTTCTAATATTTCTTCATAGTTTTCTAAACGTTTATCAACATGAGTTCCAGGCAGAACATCTTGAATATTTCTACTCAAGCTGGACTATATCTTAAGCTATCATTGAAATTGATTAGATTTCTCAAGCCCACCTCCGTTTAGTCTCTGAACCTTCTCCATATTCTTATCACAATTAAAATAGGAGCTTGGCTGCGGATTGTCCAATTCTTGTTCGTTATTACTTTCGAGATCAGTCATTACCTGAGATCCTTCAAAAGATTTCTCAATTGAAGTAGTAGAACAAGACTCTAAGGAGTTTTCCGCAATTTGAAAGTGTTGCATTTGTTAAAATAATTAAAAAATATTCAGGTTTTTTATTTAATTTACAAAGACTAGCAGAATTCTATGAAAAGTTCACTCGAGCCCAATTGACCCGTAAAATTGTGAACTGGATCTGTTTTAAAGGATGTAATTCACCTGGGTATTTTCCAGTTGTAAATTTGTTAAGGAATTTATTATTAGTTAGAGCTGATTGAATGTCTCCTGTTTTTATAAAAAATGATGAATATTTTTCTTGAATTTTTTCATTAGTACTTTTATTAGTACCTTTAGCTTTATTTTTCAAATTTACGTTTATCTTTAAATGTTTTGATTTATTTTATTTTGAAATATTTTTGTCACAAATTTCACAATGCCATTTTTGGGAAAAAAAGGATTATTAAAAAATAATCAAAATTTAAAAATTATGAAAAATTAATTATTGAGTTTTATTTAAGAATTTTATTAATTTATTTTGATAAAATTTTATTATTTCCTTCCTTAGATTTTCATCTATTTTTGAGTAATTATAAATAATGATATCATTCAGATTTTTGTGTTGTTCTTTTATTTTATTTTTATATAGTTCAAATGTGCAATTATCTATTAACCATAATAAATCTTTAGAATAAGATTTGAAATAAAATAAAATTTTTTGCTCCTAAATATATTTCATTTATTTTGTATTTTATTTAATTCTAGATTGGATAGGTTATTTAAACCGTTTCTTTTGGTTTCCATTTTTTTAAAGTTTTAGATTTTTGATTTTTTTGACAATTTTTTAATGATTTTTTAAGTGATTTTTTTAGTTATTTTAGGTTATTTTTTTATTGACTTTATACGACACAAAGTGTACTTGTTTATAAACACGTTTTTGACGAACGAACGAGTATGTGTGCCGGGAGGCACGCATATGAGTGAGTTATGAAAAAATAAAGGGATAAGCAGGGTACACTTTGTATCATTGCACATGAGATTATAAATCATCCTCTCAAAGAAATATAAAAAATTCAATTATCAAATAATCGTAATTTTTTTCTAATGTATTTATGTTTTCTTCATCTAATTTTGGGTATAAATTTTTAAAATATAACATTTTTGATAATTCAAAGACGAGAACTACGCTCTCTAAAGATTTAATTTCTCCCATTTTTAAATAAAAAATAAATAACCAAAAAAATTAATCATAAAAATGGATAATGACTTTACATATTTTAAATCGCCTAATATTTATGATGATTACAAAAATAATAAAGTAAATGAGGAAATCAATTTTATTAAAAATAGGTTATTGAAAACAAGTGATAAGTTTCGCTTAGAATCAGAAAATAAATTTTTTAAATGGATCATCAAAGGAAAATGTTTATGAAATTTTGAAAAATAAAATGAAACCAAAATTTGATGAAAGAGCGAATGAAGGTCTTAATGTCGAAGGATAAAGTCCTCGCTCTTAGACTTACAAAGTACGAAAAATAAAAGTAACATTATCTGATAAAGCAAATGGCATTTTACCTCCAGATAAATAAAAAAAATCAGCATATTCTGGAAATGTATTTTACTAGAAGATATAATAAATGTTCGGTAATAAGTTTTGTAAATTAAGTCCGTTCGTATTTTAAATGAAAATAAATAATTGCTTATTGTTGAAAAAGTTTATTAATTTGAAGCAAAATTTTAATGCATAAACAATTTTGTATTTCATAAGATATATATTAATCAATTATTGTTTAAAAAAACCTTATTTAACCAACAATACAAACTCTAATATGGAACATAAAATGGTGCATTTTAGACAATTTCTTTATATTATTTTTAAAAAGGCAACCGAGCTGCGGATGTTCATAAAAAATTTGCCGTTTATACGGGGATGATGCCCTACATAACGGGTATATCAGAAATGATTTGGAAATTTTCGTTCTTGAAATTTTAACATAGACGATGCGTCCCGCCCCGGTCGCTCTACGGAGATTGAATCAGATGATACCAAAGATATTGTTGATGATAATACAACCCAGACGGTTCGGGAAATAGCTACAAAACTCAAAATATCACATACATCTGTTGAGAAACATTTATATAAAATTGAATACGTTTCTTGACTTACAGTATGGGTACCACATAAACTCACCGAGGCCAATTTGACAGCACGAATATCAATCTGTGACTTACTCCTTAAACGGTAAGAAAGACACCAAGTTTTACCCAACTTGGTTACTGGTGATGAAAAATGAATTTCTTTCGACAATGTAGTGGGTAAAAAATCATGGGGGCACAGTTCTGAGGCACCAAAAACAACATCAAAAGCAGGATTACATCCAAAAAAAAGATAAGGATTTCAGTTTGGTGGGATTATAAAGATGTCATCTTCTATAAGATGTTACCATCTGGCACAACGGTTGATTCAAATGTTTACTGCTCTCAATTAAATAAATTGAACAAAGAAATTTCCGAAAAGTGTCCAGGGTTGGTAAATCGCAAGGGCGTTGTCTTCCAACACGACAATGCCAGGCCTCATACCTCAATGATTACTCGGAAAGAATTAATGAGCTTTGGGTGGGATATTTTGCCACTTCCACAAAATCCCCCGGATTTGGCTCCTATAGACTACCATTTATTTCGGTCGTTGCAGAATTCCTTAAACGGGAAAACTTTCACCAATGAGTAGTCCACCAAAAAGCATCTTGTGTAGTTTTTTGAAAATAAATCTCAGGAATTATACTAAAGCAGAATAATGAAATTGGTACAAAGCTGGAAGGAGGTTATTGATAAAGATGGACTACACATCATTGATTGAGATTGTTTTTATCAATAAAAGTTTTTCTGTTTTTCTATCTTCTAAAAAACCGAATGGACTTAATTGCCAACCCAATATTTATCTTAAACATTTTTTGAATTACCATTAAGACCAATAAGAAATAATACAAATGTTTTAAGTTTATTTGAAATTACTAAAAATTTCTTCATCGTTATGATTACATTTTTCATTTCTAAAATTATAACATTTTTTACAATTTCTTTTTGCTTGAATTAAGTTATATTTATTATTTATATAGATTTTACATCTATTTATTTTATGAGCATTTTCATTCTTAGAACCTTTAATTTCAATATTTGGACAAGAACTAGTTTTAACTGCTCTGACCGCTGAGCTACGTCTCCCGACTAATTTTCAATTTATCTCACAGGGTCCATTTTATGCAGGAATTGCATGAAGAGGATTTGCAAAACAGAATTGAGATGTGCAAAACCCTGGTGCCAATGTTAGTAAATGTGGATATTCAGGAAAATATTTTCTTTTCAGATGAAGCAACGTTTTACCTAAAAGGATTAGTAAATAAACATAACGTCAGATATTGGTCAGAAAGTAATCCACATGTTACTTTTGAAACTGCTAGAAAATCCAAGAATGTAAATATTTGGTGTGCTTTGTCAAAAAATAAAATTATCGGCTTGTATTTCTTTTAAGATGAGACTGTTAATGGCCAAAATTATCTATCAATGCTTCAAGATTATTTTGTGTTTGAAGTGAGGAAAATGTACAAAATACGAGGTCTGGTTTTTCAGCAAGATGGAGCTTTTGCACATTTTTCAAAAAATGTATGAAGGTATCTTGACTCTCATTTTCCTAACAGGTGGATTGGAAGAGGTGTGTTAAGTTTACCTAAGATTAGGATGTTAAAATAGAAGAAGATGTTAGTGTCGGAGCTTGGTTAACTCTTAGGCCTGAACGGTGAAGGTTGCTTGAGGTTGTGTTTGATTTAAATTAAAATAACTGAGAGAAAACTTGTTCAATTTAATACTTGTATTTAAATATAATAAAGTGACTTGATTA
>JBBMKC010208476.1:0-13283 GCA_037834085.1 Bipalium vagum
GTAAAAATATATGTAAATATTTCTACGTTTTTCATAATAAATTCTACATGGCTAACACTTTTGAGCATGAGTATACTTTTGAGCGGTAGTGTATATAGTCAAGAATGATAAAATTTTAAAAGCCTGTGCACTGACATTAATGATTATGCTGCACTTGTACAAGTAGAGAAAAAATTTTGATCTTGAAGATGAGATTGTACGAACGATTTTATAAAAATTAAATTTAACTGAGTTAGACTAACACTTATCCAAACTTGGAACAGTAACTGATTTAAAATTACAAAAATATATAGAGACAATATTTGTTACTTAATTAACGTTTGAACATGATTATATATTTAAAATGTACCATTAATTTTAATACTTTTTAATCCAAATAACAATCAAGTTATTTTGAACTGACTGAATAAAATTTGAAATCAACGGTAAACTTTCCTTTACCAAATTAAAAATTGCTAATTGTATCAAATTTACCATAAGCTGAAATTTATCATACTAGTCTCGAATTTTAGGTAACATAATAATTCATCTAATGAACTTTATCGTCTCCATTCAATATAATCTGATGATTAATGCATGAACTATGTACCCAAATTAAAACTAATATCTTCCAAGGCTAACACAGATTTAAAGTTAAATATTTTGTAATCCTACAACCCTTCAGTTTTCATATAACTATCATCAAGTCCCTATTTGATTTTATTGAATATACTTTGCACATATTTCAATCGAAGAGAATAATAAAAATAAAATACAATAGCATACACAATAACAATTCTCAAAAAATAATATTTCAGAAAAGATCAATTTAATAGAACTTGAAGCGGTTTCTGAAATTTGGAAATATTTGAACACTCATAACTAAAAAATCCACCATTCGCTGCTTTGGATGAACATGTTCCTAATCTGTGCACAATTGAAAAATCTTCAAAAAGAGTTGGTTACATTTTCACCTTTAATTTTAAATAGATTGAGGCGAGGTCTGACAGCTTATTGACCGGGAAATGGGAGAACGATTTTTTCTCCGGGCTCGTATTCGAGGACTGCTTTTGAAACGATCATTCTGCTTCATCTGGTCCAAGGTGATTTTTCCAGGAATGATTTCACTAGAATAAATCATTTACACAAAGCAACGGATAACAGAAAACAAATTTACTTATTAGAAGCAGCAACGTCATTTGCCGCCTCTGTCGGATTTTTCTTCGACGTTCGTTTAGGTAGTCTTGCATTTTTCGGACGAACTGAATTTGAAGCGTCGTTTTCTTTCAAGCCAGAATGTGACTTTTTCACCCTCTTACCCAATTGAGCCAGCGCTGATTTCTAAAAAGAGATATAGATCCATTCCTTATTTAACAAGTTTACTGGAATAATGCATTTCGTCGAACTCTCGTTCGATATTTCGCTGGGCACAACTTCTGATTGGTTCATTATTGCTGAACTTTGATTGTCCATTTGTTCATTTTCCAAATTAGAATTATTGATTTCCAATAACAGCTTTTTAGAACGGTTTTTCTTCACACCAGTCTTGCTTGTCGATTCAAAATTTCCTGAACTTTGTCTTTTGCGATTGCTGTCTTTCTTTTGTTCTTCTTGGCCGCTTTTCTGAGCCTTTCTGGTTTTATTCACTTCGTGTTCGTTCCATGCAATTTCCCGAACAGATTTTAAAATAATTTCCGACATTGGCTTGTTTTCAATGTCGCAGATAGCCGAGACAAACTGGTTTCGAATATAATCGTAATCCGGTTTTTCATTATATTTCAATATTGACGTATACTCGAGAACATCGACAATATCTGGAAAAATATACAATAAATACTGGACCCTCTGCACCCAATGAAGAGACCATGAACGTACATTTGCTAAAAGATCTGGAAGTTAGCCCTACTTCCTCTACGAGAACCGCTGGTTCATTCATGTACTTTTCTTTAGAGTCTGCGATTTTCTTGAGTAATTGAGCAGAAGGAGACTTGCTTCCGAGGTCTATGATAAAAACTCAATTATAATCGATACACAAAAAATTTATAATCCTTGTCGAATATAAGTTGATTTTTGTTTAAATAAATTACACAATAGGTAGGAAAATACATAAAATTACTTTTCATATGCAAAATCCAAGGTAGATTACCGTATCCCACTCTCTCAGATGGATCTGATCGATTTTTGTCCCAAGTCAGCCAAAATATGAGGTTGAACATTAAGCTCTCTATGTCACTTCGTCGACAAGAAGTCAAACCACGATGTGAATCTCGTGGACAAAATTCCAACGTCCCATTATGTTTGCATTTTGGGTCAGCCTTCTCAGCTTTATGTTCTCCATTGTGGAAAAATTTCGTTACCATCCCAAAATCCAATAAATAAACTTTTGAGGTTGACTGATACCCTCTTAATATATTTAATGCTTTGATATCAGCATGAGAATAATCTCGACTATGAATATATTCTAAAATATCTACCTAAGCAATTCGTATAATGAAATAAGTTTAATTTAATTATAAATTAATTATACTATATTAATAGCAATCTGTAATAAACATTTATCTGTCAATCTTGTTTTCATTAATATTTTATGTAAATCATCACCATATCTATCCATAACAAGGAATCTATTTTCATTATTTGAAAATATACCAGAACTAATGTATTTTGGGACACCAAGAAAAGTCATCTTTCTCTCCTTTATCCAACTATTAACTATTATAGTATTTAATCTATATTGAAATGTATTCATAAATAACTTTCTTGTTCCTTGCAAACACGCATATAAAAATTAACTTCAGTATATAAAGGTCCATTTGTAATTGGTTCCTTGAAACAAAGATATTTTAAAAATTAAAAAATATATATATATATTACGATTTTGATAACATTTTCGAATTTCTTGCTTGGTAACTCAGACGCTTAAATAATATTAATGAATAATAAGTACAAAACTTAAAGAATACCCATATATATAGCACCAAAACCACCTTCGCCTAACTGTTTACCTACTAACCATTGCTTTTTCTTATTATCTTCAATCAGTGTACCTTCATTAATAAACTTTGCTTTTGCATAACCAGTTATTTTTCCCATATTATAAATATTAGTGAAAATAGAGAAACAAAGTAAGAAATATTTGCTATATTATTTAAACAACTTTTGAATTTGATTTCATGGTAGTCTAACTATCAATTTTCAATAATAATTTACATTGCTGGTCATTAAATCATGTGATTTCTCTTTTGAATAATTTAATTATTTTCCTTTTTAATGAATTTAAGTTTACAAGAAGATATTATTTCAGTAAATAAATTCATTATTTTTTCATATATTAAAATTCTACTGGTAAATTAATCACTTAGTAATTGAAGAAAATATAGTTTAATTAATTAATGTAAAGAATTATTTGTAAAAATAATTCAGAATATGTAAATTTGTGTTAATATTTGTTCCTTAATATTTTTGTACTTCAAAATAGTTTCTTTGTCTAGACTGTATTTTTTCAAGATTCCAAAGATCCCTGGAAAGGATGTTAAAGAATGTTTCCCTCAGTCTACTCCAACCTTTTGTGTAGTCTGACAGGAAAAAAACCATTTTCTTTTGGGGAATTTTTGTCAAAATATTTATTTGATTTAACTTTTTCAACTAACTCCGAATTGGTATCAGAATCAACTCAGACAATACGGACTTCTAATAGCCTCAATAATTTGTAAACATAGTTATTTTTATAATTCATAATAAGAATAAGAATTTATATAATACATAAAAACTATTATTGAAATAAAAAACTAAAAAAATTTTTAAAAATTATTATTATTAATTATTATTATTAAAATTATTATTTTAAATACATTAAAAACTATATTATATTAAGATTATAATATATAATTATTTTAAGGGCTTGTTTATTTTATTTCGTTTTGAATTTTTAAATAAATAATTTATCTAATTTATTTGGTGGTTGAATTTCTTTCAGTTTTATCAAATTAGATAATATACATCTTTCTTTATTTAAATCAATAACCTTTATATTTTATTTTCTCTTTTTCTTTAAAAATTTCATGCATACTTACTAAAATCAAAACAATTGTTACTATATTGAAATGATAGTCGAAAAAATCAAATTATTATAATATATATAATAAGGAATTAATAGCATTTTATAATAACTGTGTTTTATCAAAAGGTTAATTTTAATTTAAAATTATTATTTTCAAAGGTTTATATTTTGATCGTTGCGACCAAGAGTCAAAATCGAATAGTACTTATTCTTATTATATATCTTTAGTTTCCCATCTCTCGGTGAACCCTTATGACCAAATGTTTTTATTAAATTATATTTCACTGACCACAGTCACGCCGTCCCGTTAACTCAACATGGTCTGATCAAATGCTTTTACTTAATTTTTTTTCTTTCTTTATTTATTACTATTATTAAAATTAGTTTTTAATAAAATATTAATTTTAAAATATTAAAAAAATTATTAATTATATTCAACCACAAAAATATCAAATAATATCTTCAAATTAAAATGAAAAATCGAATTGTAAATTAAAATCAAATCACAATTGTCTAATCAAATTGGATTTTAAAATGATAGGCTTTTTTTGACTTTGAAAAGTTAATTTGATATTGCGAATAATTTGATTAGGATAAGATTAATTGTTTTGAGGAAATTTTTCGATATTCTTCATTGCTTTCTCTTGCTCTGGGACTCCAACAATATATAATGATTACTTTTTCCTACATTATTATCTAAAAAGTCTGAACAAAGGTCACTCAGTAAAAATAAAGTTTATGTTGTTTTAAATGAAGTGAATCTAAATTTTTCATTATTAAAATCTACTTGTTAAATAATTAGTACTATTCAAATATGCAAAACTGGCTAGTGTATTTACTTGGAAATATTTTTGTTATTCGACTTATCTTTTATAGATAATAATTAACAGGGAAATTTTATTAAATGAAATTGAACTGACAAAATTAAATCAGATTATTTAATTTAAAAATATCTCGTCAAAATTAATAATATTTGAAGTTTATAACATAACATTCATTTGATATTTATATTAAATTTGGTTAATGTCTACTTCAACTTCGTAGTATTTATGTCCTTTATTTTTCCAGACCCTGTTTAAGCAATGATTGTGTTCGTTGAATTGACCTACCAAGTCCTTAGCATCGAGTGGATTAATATTTTTATTTATACAACTAATAATTTTTGGAATGATTTTCTCTATCTCCAAGTCCTTATCTTCATTGATCTTTAGAATTATGACTTTGGGTTCTTTTTCATTGTCCATCTGGAAGACTTTGACGGAAGGGATTTCACTTTCAATTTGATATATGTTTTTAAGTATCTTGGACTGAATCTGTTTTCCATTTTTGGATGCTTTCTCTCTGGACTTTTCTGCTTTAGCCAACTCTTTGCTGTTTTCTTTCAAAATATTCTGCAATACTTCAGAAATATTTTCTTCAAATTGCTTTAAGAAGTGTTTTTCAGAAAAAGTTTTTTTATTTTTATTTGAGGAAATTCGTTGTAAATTTTCCCTTGATTTATTCACCAGAGTGTTTTTTGATAAACCTTTCTTTCCCGGAACTCGTTTGCATCTACATTTTGTGAAATTCCTCTCCCCAGTTTTCTCAGATTGGATTATAGGAATTAATGAATTTTTGCATTTGGATTCACATCCATCAGTTTTACTTAATAGTCTATTGTCTTTGTGAAATCTTTTCAAGTAATGACACGTCTTTTTTAGAGCTGGTTGAGGAAAATTAACATTGTACCTATTAATCTTTTCTTTGCACCTTTTCGGTATATTTAAGGTAGTATGATTGCTAAGCCAGCTGTCTATGGTCTCACTAAGACTGCTTTCATTACTTTCATTAAAGAGTTGAGAATCAGATTCTAATTGAAGAGTTTTGCAATTGCAACCCTTGAGGCTTTTACCATGTCTATTGTGAGACAGAAGGTTCGAGTTATTTTTCTGATCACAATTCAAAAAATCAGAACATAACTGGTTTGAACTTTTCACTCTAGCCTCAGATATGTTACTGGAATGAATCTTACCAAATAAATTGTTAGAATTATCATTTGGAATACGAACTATTTCATTATTATCATTTACTGTGTGAATATCAAGCACAGGGCTGAACTTTCTTGTTTCAATGTAATAAAAATCATCGGATGAACTTTTTTTTTGAAAACAATCAGGGTTTGACGAATACATTATTTGATTATTATTTGCCACTGGATCTGCATGAAGTGTTAAGGAATAGGGTCCTGAACCATTCAACCTTTCATTGGCTTGTGATAATTTGGTAGAAGATATTAGATTTTCACTGAAACACACTATCCCCCTTTCATTTTCGAATTGAGTTTTAGATTCTTTCGGATTATTATAAGAAACTTTATTATTTTGTTGGGTTTGAGAATTTCGATTTATATTTTCATTTGATTTATTCAAGTGCTGTTCGGGATTTAATTCACCAGTCTGTATATTTTTGTGACTAAAGCATAATTCACTCGGAGAACAGAGGATTCTTTTATTTATGTCTTCGTAAAAGTAAAATTGGCTGCATCCATCACAATTTTCAAGAGTATCAATAACCTGGTCTGCCTTAATGAATTCTGTCTTAGGATTAATACCCTGTGAAATATCAGACGATGGAATGTCGTTTTGGCATTCCAACGTATTTGGTGACAGTATTATCCGTTCATTAAATGTTTCTAGGAACATAAATTTCTCGGTTTGCATAGCTTTGTCGCACAAATCTTTAATATTTTGCAACAAAACAGGATTTTTTGAAGTTGAATTTTTATAAAAATGTTGACCCTGATTACTGTATATTACTGACATAGGAGATGTACCTACTGATTTCATTTTACTGTTAATATCGAATCTTTCATAATCATTTAACGAATCTTTGACATTGGGATTTTTGGTATCATCATCACCACAGTTTAGATCTTCCCATTGAGCTTGTACTTCTGAAGAAATTTTCAACAAATCTTTATCATTGTTAGTCAATACTTGTTCTTCAAAATTATCAGGTCTTTTAATGACATGTTCTGCTCTTAAAGACAATTTCATACATTGGCGAACCTCATCTTTTTCTACTTGTTTATTAAGAACTCTCATAAGAGCATTCATACTATTTGCTTCCTGACACAATACTGCCTTAGTCAGAATACCAGACTGACATTTCCGTACATAATTTTCCTTATCTTTATCTGCATTGTAAAATGAAACCTTTTTCATTGATTTTTTGTCCATATCTTCCTTAAAATGATCTTTGCTTTGACAAATTTTAGAATCTATAAACCTTTTGATATTACCATCTCGAGTTCGAACAGTGATGGTTTCAACGTTGCATAAGTCGCAACATTCATCATCAATAACAACTTCATGATTTTCATTATCACACAGATCATCACTGTCAAACCATTTAGTGGGAAGATAAACAGATTCCTTCAAATCGTTATAATTAGAGTGTTGGTCATTTCTTGTTTGATGAGCTTTTCGACTTGATAACATTTCTCCATTTAGACTTTTATTATTTGCTTTATCTGCATAAGGCAATTGCATATGGTTGTATCTGGAGCCATTTTGTGATTTCAAGCTATCCAGGTATTTTATGGGTCGATAACTGTCTTTCATCAAATCTTTCCAAGGATTTTCGTGATCTGACTTTTTTAAAGATCTCTTATGAAAGTCTATATCATTTATTGAATATTTCGAGTTCCTGGCTTTAGAGTTCTCAAGATTTTGATATTTGTTTGATAGCTTTTCAATGTAGTTGTTTTTACTTTCATTTTTGTTTGAGCTATTAGTTTTATCAGAATTTAAATCTGATCTCAAAAAAAACTTATTTTTAGATGGTCTTTTTGCTGAATTATTAGTTAAAAAGTTCCAAGATCGGTCCGATGTTCTGGAACTAAAGGAAGGTTCACCAGAGTTATATTCCGATATCTGATCATATTCTAAACCTAAATGGTTTGGTGGAGTAATGATTTTATTTGACTGATTACATTCAGACTTAAAAGATCGAAGATTGTTCAAGATTTTTACAGTCATCTTATCAGGTAGGTTATATTTATTGCATTTGTCAATAACTTTCCGCAATTTATACGAATCAAATGGAGAACCTTTTGATGATAATGGCAAAACATTATCTAAGGAAAATGTTTTCCCAACCTCTTGATGGTTTTTATTTTTGGAACCCCTAATCCGATCGGGTGTTTTCGAATTACTATAGTTTTCCATCGATTCTGTGTCCGAACTAGAAACGTCGTTAGGATTGGAAATGTAACTTCCTGTAAGCTTGCAAGTATTAAATAATGCCTGTTCCTGAACATCATCAATATAAAAATCTTTTCTTGGTTTAAAAAGTTTACTACTGAGAAATAATAATTCACAAATTAGATAATGACAATCTCTAGAACGAGAATCGACTATGATTAGGGGAACGAAGATTTGAGAAAACCTTTCGGTTTCTGCTCGAAACTCTTTGGCAATATAATCCAATATATCATCACAATTGCACATTGATCTTCTAAAAGTTTTTGGACAATGCTTTATGGTTTTTGTGGTTACACTGTGAAATACTCTTGACTCAACAAGCCTTTTGACAATGACCTTGAAGACGTCTTTTTCATAAGCGATTGTTCTGAGATGAATTTGACCAAAGACTTTTTCATGAATAATTTGTTGATCTTTCATATCATATTGATCTCAAATAAAATCTTTCGACTGATTTAATTATAAAATTAATATGTTTAAACTAATAACCTTAATGAAATATTATAATCAATCATTTAGTTTCAATACAATAGAAGTTTTCAGTATTTATCTGTCGTTCATAAACTTTTTCCAGGTTAAGGGATTCAATGCCCAAGGAAAGTGATAATCAGTGTGGGAGGGTTTGAAGAACAAGTTGAATATCCCAACTCTTTCAAAATCTAAGGTTTTGTGTGGAACTTGTCGGTTTTTTTCTTGATTACTGATTAGTAATTTACTGTTAATTTTTCATGCAGTTTCAATGATGATGTAATAGTTTATTGTAATCATCAAGTATTAATATTAGAACCATCACTGGACAATTTCTTTGGATGAAGATTGAGGTTGAAAAGGCCTGAAAGGTAAAAAAAGATTATCCATTCAGAACGTGGTTTACTTTTCCGTCATCCGCGATTATCTTATTAAGAGTTGACTCAAGCAGCATAAAAAAATTTAGATCTCGTTTTTAATTGTACAGTCAATGATGTATCCATTTTTACAACTTGAAATATTAACTTCGTGTTTTTATTACGAAATTAATACCTATACTTGCACTGAGGTCACACACTCTTACATGTGGGTTTGAATCCAATATTGGCTTGAACAGTCACCAATTGTGTATCCAAGATCCTTTGGATACTAAGATAATTGAATGACTTATTAATACTATGAAAATCAGGAAATCATAGACATCCGATGGATTACACTATGTCGTTTATTACCGTAAACTGCATAAGTTTTCTAGATGCATAAAGAAAGGTAAATAGAAATGCAAGACAATCTTGTGTTCTTGAATATTTAATAAAATTAAAATAAGCGATTATTTTTCCTCATTTTATATACATTATTATATTATACAATATTATTAGTATATATTATATTATATATTGTATTATAATAAATTATTTCAAAAATTATTGATTATATTAGAAAATGTACTTCATGCACACACCGAAAAAATCGCATCACTCATAAAAAGTGACAATAAAACAATAAAAAATTTTATTCGAAAGACATTGATATGAACAACATAAGACTTTATGGACAAAATAATTGATTTTGATACCGAAATAAAATTGACTCACATTACATTTTCTTGACACCATGCGATATGTGAACAAGATGTACAAAAACTGTATTTAATCAATGAATCAATATTTAAAATGAATCACTCAATATTTTTCATTACCATCATTGTTTTTAATGACTTCATAAAGTCGAACTGGTTTAAAAACTTACAAAGGACATCCAATCTATATACAATTAAATGTATTATTATTAAAAATAATAAGGGATAATAAATTTTTTCATTTCTTCCAAAAGAGTAATCTTAATATAAAAATGAAAAATATATAAAAATTATTTATGTCTCTAATTTTTTCCGAAAAATTATTATTTAAATTTTATTCCTCATGAAAATTTTTAAATCGATATTTCTACAGCTCGCTAAGAGCTCAAGTAATATTGGAGATTTTATATTTCAAAGATAAAAGAAATGAGAGGTGAAGAGAAATCAAATATCCAAACGGACATAACATAATTGATAACATAATTTTTATTTAAACTTTTATATTGGACTTTACTCAATTACCTGCATTTCATATGATCAAGATTTTTGTCATATTTGCTATACATATTGGTGTAGATATCTCTCAAACTATTTCAAAATAACTGAATTATATGTCAGATAATGTTATTTTATTGAAAGTTATCCTTTTGGGTGACTGTTATGTTGGTAAATCCTCAATTATGCAAAGATATGTCACTAATAACTTCAAAGAGGATAATTATCACACCATCGGTGTAGAATTTCTTCGAAAGGAGATTGTTGTTAACAATCAAAAGTATTTATTGCAGGTATTGAATTTATATTATGGAAAACTAATTGAACAGATCTAAAACCATTTCTAGATCTGGGATACAGCTGGCCAAGAGAAATATCGCAGCCTTAGGACACCTTTCTATCGAGGAGCAGATATTTGCGTACTAACATTTTCTTTCGATAAAGTTGAAAGTTTTGACCATTTGGAAATTTGGCTAAAAGAATTTCTTGAATATTCAGGACAAGAAAATACAAAGTTTCCTTTTATTGTCTTCGGAAATAAAAGTGATTTAGATATGGACACTATTAACGAAAATAAAATTCTTAACTGGTGTTCAGTAAGTTTTTTGTTTCACTATAAATAGATAATTAAATTAACAATAAAAGTTTTCAAGAAGGAATGAATGAATCAAGAAAAAACACATTTAGTAAAAGGTCAGGAAAAATAAATGTTGGAATTATATTTATGATAAAATCTGAGTATAGTTTGACTTAGTTAATAATTTGAGAAATACTTTTTTACATTATTATTATTATTATTATTATTATTATTATTATTATTATTATTATTATTATTATTATTATTATGATTATTATTATTATTATTATTATTATTATTATTATTATTTTATAATTAGTAAAAAAAATATTTAGGTTACGATGAATATATCTTAAAGAACTAAATTCTATTTTAACAGTTCATTATCTCAACGTCTTGTTAGACTTTGAAATTTTATAATATAAAATTCAAAAACTATTAATATTTTATTTTGAAGCCAATTTTAAGTGTTTAATTATTTTATAAACTTCATATATCAAGAGGATATCACCTCACAGTTTTAGATTGAAATTTAATAATAACAATATTGTCATGGAAAGTGAACTTATAAATTTTATTCAAACCTATCTTAAACACACGCTTAGACTTAACCAATTTTTTTTATATATTTGAGCATTGGAAGTACTTACATATGTTAAAGGGTATAGAAATTCTTTAGACTTTCTCTAAAATCATGAACAGATATTAAATTCAATATTTCTGCACCCAATGACGCGAGCTTCGTTGATTTTTATTTCGACTCCCTTTAATTCATTGATTTTTCTGCAATTTAAAAAAAAACAATTTATTTTATTACCAAACGAAACGGATAATGTAATAATCTTTCTTTTTATTTTAAAAATATTACCAAAGTCAACAGCGATTAATGTAATTAATAAATTAAAGTTTTCATTAATAATTTTTTATTTCTGTTCAAATACTCCGTCGGGTGATTTAATAATTTGATATATGATGACATTGCGTATTAAAAAGTATATGTAATAATATGATAAAAATGAGCTGAAACTGTGAAGTGCACATGACAAAATGTAATCTAATTGAAGATTTGGGTCATTTTATAATTGTAGTTTTTTATAATTAATCATATGAAATATTGATCTGTAATTTAATAATACAGCTACGTGGAGAGCCACTCAAAGCCGTTGCTAAATGTTTGGAGCAAAAAAGCACAGTAAACAATACTCAAAACACTCACACCTCAGATACCAGGAACAACATCTCTACCCCGGCTTCGTGGCTGGAGAATGGGATTCCATATTTACCGACTAGTGCAAAGGAAAACACAAATGTGGATTTAGGTTTCAGTAGAGCCGTTCAAATCTGGGAACAAATTAATGGATATTCAGAAGCATTCGATATAAAAGGTTAGCTCATTTTATGTTACATGGCCATGAATATGATGTCGGCTTCCGTTTAGCTTCCAACGTCATTAAACTAAGAAAAGCCCCCTTGATTAAACGAATTTGCTGTTAGATATTTACACAGATATAAGACTGTTTGTTACTTCATATGTTTTTGTTGAAATAAATTTCATTCTAAGTTTTGCATTGTGAAATATTTATTTCAATAATCATCAGGTAACAATGAGCTTCACTGATTTTTCTGTGTACATAAAAATAAAATTATTTTAAAAATTCAATAAGTTTATCATTAAATTTGACAATGAGACTATTGTCCATAGTAAGATGTACTGGAAAGCTCTATATTTAGTATGTATGTTTGTCTTGACCACTCTATCAATATGCCATAATGTTGATGTTATTATTAATAAATAGCAAAGATAATTTAGCAAAGGTTTTACACAGGTATTAATCAGAATAATATAATATAATTAATAAAAAATTGTAATAAATGAATTTATGAATTAAAAATAATATCCAAAATTGTTAGATAAAACGTTTATTTAATATAATGAACTTTTATTTTAATAAAAAATTTTCAGAACCCAAGTTAAAAAATTATGAATTAATAAAAATTTTACGTAGAACTTTTAAAGAAAAATGAAAAAATAAACATTGGAAAAATTCATTTTATTTTAAAGAGATGGTTTGAGTAATCTAGAACATTATAATATATGTTGTAATTGAAAAATAATAATTAAAAATTAATTCTTAAAATTTATCAAAAAGTAATAAAATTGATTTGTAGGCCTATATATTTCAAGATATTATAGCAAAATATTGTTGATAGTTCACTATGGCTCTTTAAAAAATTATAAATATAATAATAATAATATTTATAATGTTGGGGTTTTATGCCGCCTCGACTTATTTGTTTTAATTAATAAAGTTTAATTATTAGAGCTCACCAACTTCTCAGAAAGAAGTGAATCTAATAGGAGAATACGAAAAGAACTAAAAT
>JBBMKC010208487.1:0-23487 GCA_037834085.1 Bipalium vagum
TATTTCATAAATATATTTACATAGTCTTCAAATAATCCTTTTCTTGTTTTTTCAAAATGTTCTATTTCATAAATTTTTATTAAATTGTATCATTTTTTTATAGCCTTGTTTATTTCAATTGTAGATCATGTTCATATTAGGGATCTGTCTTCATCATTATGATTACATTTTTCTTGTTTAAAATTATAACATGTTTTACAATTTCTTTTTGAATGACTTAAATCATCATATTTATTTACAGTTGAATATAGTGAAATAAAATCTAGATATTTAACTTTAGAGTGTGAGTGTTTCACAAACAACTTGTTCCAATATAAGTTTATGGGTTCAGATTTTTCTCCAAAAAATGCTTCCTATGGTTTTAATTTAGATAATTTTGGTTCGAGTTTTAAATTTTTAAATTCAGAATTTTCTAAAAGTTTTTCGTATTCACAATCCAATATTTCTACAAATTGTAAATTTAAATTAAAATTTTTGTAATAGTTTATAATTTTATTTTTTTCTTAGTTATATTAAGTATATAATTCTTCCGTTGTTTTATATCAATTTTTACATATTTCTTTTTTATCATAACATTTTGGACATCCATGAAAATAACAATCATTAAAATCATAGATATAATGAATTTTAGTTTTTGTATCATAATAATAACCATCAGTTTTATAATGTTTATTATTAACATTAATTATTTTTTCTCCTACTCTTTTTGCGTGTTGAATAGAAGCATTGGTCACCAAAGGTGACAGGCTTCCTAGAGCAGAGCTCATATTTTGATTACGTTTTTTATTTATAAATTCTAGCCAATGAATACATTTATGAGAAAAAAATCTTCAAAATCATTTAATCTTAGAATTCCAATTTCTTTATCATTTATCATAAACAAAAATATTTGTGTACAAACTTGAGCTATTGTTTTATATTGAAAAGGATCCTTTTTTTTATCAACAACTTTGTTGTTAAGACCTTCGATTGCTTTTGAAATATTCGGTGCCTTTGGAAAAGCTACGCTTATATTTAAAAATATATCTCTATAAATTGAACAACCTTTTACTAAAATCATAACATCAGTTAAACAGTAATAAACATTTGAATTGGAAAATTAAATATTTCATTATTTTTTATTTTTTCATCATGCCATTGTTTTAATAATTTTTGTTCTTTTGTATTTTCACTCATATAATTATAACCATAATATTCTGAATTTGGATAAACACCATTATAATTTTTATTTTCTGTTGTATTGAAATAATGAAGAAAATATCCTTTTGAACCCTTGAAACCAAATGTATTAGGAAAATCTTTTAATGGGCATAAAGTAAAATTTATAGAATCAATAAATCTATATTAAAATATTTAATTTTCATGAAAGTATAGGTTGCGTGAAAAGCAGCACATATAAAACAATGTAAGGTCAAATATTTCTATGCTATCTGCTTTACTACCAGAACTCAATTTTTCAACTGGCAACTTATTTTTAATTAACCAACCTAATATCGGATGATTATCATAACCTTTTGCATAAAAATATATTGTTTGAAATCTTCACTAATGAAAAATTTACAAAAGGTATTGATAAGAGTTTGAATTTTCAATTGTAACATCTTTTAAAAATTCAATATTATTTTGAATATTTTCAATTGTTAAATTTTCTAATTCTAATTTAATTTTAAAATTTGAATTTGTGTTTGTTTGTATTTTAAAATATATTTTTCTTTCAGTATCATAAGCTATTGCGTAGTTCATTTCAGGATTTACCTACATTTTTTTGAGTAGATTCAAAATCAAAAAATAAATATTTATTACTTTGTTTAAAATTTTCTTCATTATTTTTCATATAACATTTATGTTGATTAAAAAGTGATTCATAAGCTTCATTAAAAATTGAACAATTTTTAAAACCACATTTATGATCAGATCTATTATAATATTCTTGTTTACAATCTTCACAAATTTTTGAATTTCTATAAGTTGTAACACTATATACTTTGCATTTATGTTGATTTTTAAATCCTAGTAAACATTTGTGACAATATTTTTGTGATTTAAAAAGCTGATATTTTTGCAATTGAAATAAAGGGATGATTTTCTTGATCATAATATATAAAAGTTTGTTTTTTCAAAATTTTCATTGACTCTATATAAAATAGAATTATTATTATTCTGATGACAAACTATAATTCTTAAATTTAAATAATTTTAAATCATCAATATTATTCCCATTTTCTTAAATTTCTACTTGTTCCATATTATGTAATTTTATAGCCCATTCTTCTTGAATTTTATCTCCTCTTCTTTTATATCTAATTCTATTATCCCGTTCTCCAAAATTTAAATAATTTTTATTTGTGAAATTATCATAAGTTAAAGAAGTTAATATTGACCTAGCCAAACAAAGTGAATCATTATTTTGAATTATATTAATAGAATTTATTGCAAAAGTTTGTAATATTAAATTTGTAGAATTATTTCCACTATAATTAATATAATTTTTACCCTTTCTAAAAGTTACGTCTTCAATATTTATTTCTTCAGCAGATTGTAAAATTTTTTCTAATTTGGAATATAATAAATTAATTACATTATCTTAAGTTGTTAAAGGAAATGATCCATGTTTTGACTAAATTATAGGATGTAAGGGTGTTAGTTTGACTCTATAATTATCTGAGTCATTTGTAACGGTTTCTAAAATATAATTTAAACAGCTACGAATATTTTTTGAAGTTGTATCTGCTGGTGAAATCTTATATTGAAAAACTGAACCAATAAGTTTTTTATAATAATGAGAATTTAAATAATGAATCAAATTACCATAACCCTTTTTATGTATCACACAAAGGGGATCTTATTTGTAAACACATTTTTGACGAACGAATGAGCGTGTGCGCCGAGAGATGCATATGCAAATAAAGGAAGGAAAAAAGGGGTCCCCTTTGTGTAGCCTTCCGTTGTCATCTCGTAATCTAAAATATCAACGATAACATTTGGCAACACTTAGACTATTGTCATCACAAACTTATTAAAATGATTGGCTAGATTGAATTCATATAACAAACAATGTATTATACGTTTCTTTACAACATCTTCGTTACCCATTTTTAAAATATATTAACAAACATATGTCAGTAGAAAAAAGCCGTTCTATTACATTTTTTTAAAAATCATGTTTTTCGAAAATAATATGATGAAATCAATACATTTTGTCTCATTCCTTTTCTGCATTCCTAATAAAACACTGAATCTGTAGAACAATTAATATTTACAAAATATTGTACATGTTTCTTAGCAAATAATGTTTTTAAAAAAGTATTAAAATGTTAGTCTGGATATTCAAAGGAATAAACTTAAGATTATCTGTTACATCCTCATCACTAGAGAAATTTTACAGATACAAACATTATTTAGAACAATTTCCAAAATTTTACATTGATAAAAGTTGATTGAAATTTTGTTTTTCACTAAAAAGATTTCATAAGAAAATATTACATTTTTGAAATTCGCACTAAATTATGCCATTATTCTGACCTTTTTGATATTTTTTCCATTATATTTGATTCATCCTTGTATTCATAGTTTTTTGATATTTTTACGGGTTGTGATCGATTTTTTTATTGTTGTGAGTGAATATTTTTTGACATTCATTGTATATCCTTGTGCTGAAATAATAAAATTTTATTGATTCAATTATTTTCTAACAAGTTATTGACGTAAGTGAATGAGGCAGTAAGAAATTGTTGTCTTCATAGTTGTATGAAAAAACAACGGTAGATTAGAATTAAATCCCAATAGATAAGTTTGTAGTTTTTTAAAAGTTAAATTTGATTTAAACTGTTTTCGTTATACATTTTTATTGACTTTCTTTTCAGAGGCAATGAAAAACATTTCCAATGAAAGTAACCTGAATTAAAAAACATTGTCACTTTTATCATGTTACTAATTTATCAACAAAGAAATTGAAATACAAATGGATGATTAATCAACGTCTCACATACAGAAGTACATATTAAGCTTCTTCAATATTGTATAATCAACGTCAGAGAATTTTAAACTTGATTTCAAAGAATACAGTGAGAGACGAGTATCACTAAAGAAAGATAAAAATACAGATAACTAAAACTACGAGTTTAAAATCAGAATTGCTCAAAGAGAAAAAAATTCAATTTATTCTAGGTCATCGAAAAGCTGTTGCCAAAGTTTTGTATCTCTGACATTTTCCGAAATTATGAAATTCTTTTTGGTTGGCGGTGGCGACGACAACGGCGGAGAATTCGCTGTCATCACCTTGGCCTCCTTTTTGATTTTAAGGTCCGAAAAGTTGAAACCGTCAACAAATTTCCGCTTCAAAGATTCGGGTTTAATTTGATCCTGGTCTAATCCGACTGCACTGCAATTGTCCAGCTCACATTCTCTCAAAATAATCGACACGTTTTTCTGTGTGCAGAAATGCATGTTCAACTCCTTCTTCAGTTTACTCAAAAGATCGTTAGACTTTTCGTTGTACTCCTTGGCTTTGTCATTTGTTTTTCTGGCCGAGTCAATCTATACGGAAAATTTTTTTATCTATTCCTTCACATTATAATGATGATAGATAAAAATCTTTCAAATCAATATCAGAAACGTAGTCAAATATCTTTCAAGAAATAACAAAAGAAGCAGACAAATACTTACCTGACTCTTAAGAATTTCTCTCAGAGTATCCCGAGCCTGATGGGGTCGATATTCATTTAACAAATGATGCATATTTATAAATATCGTAGCTATATGATCGATTTTTTCTGATCTTTTCGGAGAACCGGGTTCCTGGCTGATAATTTGCAGAAGTTCCAGAAAATTTGCAACAACAGATATATTTAATTTTTTCAGTTCTTTTTTATGATCGTAAACCTGCTTATATTTAATCATAAAACACAATAGAAGATTTTGTGCAATAATTACTTGTGGATATAATCTGTGTTGTCCTTGAGACTCTAATGACCGCAGTACATGGTCGTCTTTAAAATAAGGATCACCAAAGCTCACAAACACAGAAGATTGTGACAACGGAAGAGGGGGCCTTGGAACTGTGCCACTAGCAACAGCTGCATTCGTGTATTTGGATACATAAGCCATAGGTGGAAGAGGGAAAGGTGTCCTTTGAGCCGGATTTTGACCGTCATGAACATTAAAACTATTCGGAAACTGTTGATTCAAATTTAATTTATTAACATTCATTTATATTACAAATACTAAATATTTTTAAAAAATAAGCAAATAATTTAAAATTTCCGCACTATGATTATTTAAACAAAGTCTTATCTGATTTTTAGTTTATTTAGGTGTTTAAAATATTGAAAGAAATGAAAAAAATTAATTAACATAAAAGATTGATTTTTAAAAAAATTCTTTTTTTTTATAAATTTAAAATTCATTTAAAATAAATTAAATGTTGATAAAATTGTAATGTAATGTAAATAAAATAAAATTTTAATTTTAAAACTAATTTTTTTTCTAAAAGGTAAGTGTTTTAAGTGTTTTAATAATGTATGTAATATTCGTGTGTCATGTTTGTGTGTTTTATTGTTATTTAGATTTATATACATATCATTTTATTTTGGCTTATACTTATAATTATTTTTAAGGATTTAAAAATGGGTGATTCAAAAAAAATGTTCAAATTTCCATTTAAAAAAAAAGAAAAGAAAAATGCAAATGATTTTAAATCGCCAAAGTTTAAATCTCCGTCACATTATTGGAATGCTTCTCAGAATGATTTTCTGCACAGCAAAGGTAGCGCTAATGTAGAGTTGTCTATAGATCCTTTCAATCGATCTTTAATAAGAATCTTTTGTCAATCTATAGACCAAATGGTAAATTATAAATCTATCGAATATTGTCCCAGGACTACAGTACAACAGGTTATTGAAAAAATTATCAAGATAATTCGCTTAAATATGTCCATTGACCAGTTTGTCTTAGTGGAAACTGTAGGTCGATGTTTGTTAATTGACAAAGACGGAAGTACAACAAAATTTGTTGCCAAATGTGGCCAACCATACATTTATATCGAACAAAATCGACGACGATTAATGAATACAGATTACATATTAACAGTACTTAATTATTGGAAACCAATGTTTGGATTTTCTCGTCGATTTGAATTGTGTCTCGCAGAAAAAGCGCACCAGATGACATCTTGCGTAGGAGATACGGAAGATGCCTATTGTTTTCTTCCTGAATATTTTACCAAACATGACTCCCTATCAACATTGTCACAAAAAAGTGACACAGAATACAAAAACAAATTCACCCAAACGGAAAAACAAGCAAATCCCCCAGTTGTACCCAGGCGACGGATATCTGTAAAAACTCCCAAACTATCCCACTTATTAACTCTGAAGGGGGATGATTTTCCTGACCAGGAATTGATGTTGTACATATCACCTAGTTTGGAGTTTGGTTCACCAGGCTCGGACTGTAATGTCCTTTTAAAGCAGCTAAATGAGTTTCCCAATCAAAAAATTTGTATCATAAGAAAAGATCAAGATAATTCTAAGCAAACCAACGCAGTGTATCTAGAGAACCTATGTTCAATTCCAGACTTGAGTATAACGGTCAATGGTGTTGAAGTCGGAGACAAATCGATATTACAGCCCGGAGATATCATAAGTATTGGAGATTATTATTCATATTTTTTCAAAGATATATCTCTTGAATCGGAAAAACAGATGTCGATTAAACATTTTTTGAATTCTACTAAAAATCACGTGGTGAACAATTTCTCAGATATTTCTGACCACGCTGTGACATCAAGTAGCATCAGCAGCTGCAGCGATATCAATAATTCTGCATTGTCCAACTCAAGAATGATAAAATCACGGAAAAAAGTTTCAATTGATCTTCATGGAATCAGTTTGGCCTGTTTTGATACGGCACTGAATCAAATTATAATTCATTATTTTGACGGACGAATGAATTTAATGAATGCTGTTGTTTTTGTGCTATATCTTATAAGATTTTGCAGGGAATCTACTCGTTGTTCTTTTTCTCTTGATGAAATGCAAGATCGGATTAGAAAACGATTCAGCAAATCTTTGGAGGTGAATATTTATACCTTTGTTTTTATTCTGTTCCAAAAATTTTTTTGTATGATATTAATCTCTAACAATTGTCCATTCAAATATCGTTAAATTCTCACATATTAAATTACTTTTTATATATTTGTTATTGTAGTATTAAATAAGTTTTGATAAGGTCTGCTGTTTTCTGAAAGTAATGATTAAAGATTTTCAAACATAACACCTTAAAACTAAACCATTAAGGCATAACAGTAATAATGAAAAATGAATAATTCTAAGTTATTGAATTAATTAGACGTTTTAAAATTATGTTTAACATTGAATTGACACAATAAACATTATTTATCGGTTTATTTGTGAATATTCAAAAAATTTTCTTTCAGATAGCTTATGACAATGACTATTATCTACTGGGTAATCTGAAACTAACAGCACTGACCTTTCAGATGTGGCTTGTGTATAACAATGAAAACTACGTCGAGGCCACCGAAGAAAATCGCAATTGGCTCGATTTCCTTGAGATGTTTACAGCAGAGAGTTTTGATCATCTAAGCAGTTACATCTGTGAGGTAAAGTACATTTTTAACTATAATTATTATGTTAATATTAATTCTTTTGTTCAATTAATGACTAACAATAATTTCTTTCGATTTCCTTGATCAGTCCTTGTACATTTGTTCTGATTTTACTTTGACAATCTTAGATTATTGTTGGAAATTGAAGTAAATTTTGACATTTGTCATTTAAAATTCTATCAGAATAATATTTGAATATCCTGTTTATTAATAGTCAAATATTTTTATTAGTATTGGTACTTAAATTATAATTAAAAGATTATATGAATTATTCATAATCTATCGGTTGATGAATTAATAATTTCCTATATTTATTTTTTGGTTTTAAATTATGATTTTCTGTAATTCTTAATCAAAAATTTTTAAATTATCATTAATTTTGATCTTTAACAACTTGGCTACTATGTTATGAATACAAACAAAAATCAGGTAAACCTGAAAATGAACGAAATAAATTAAAATTTTTGCAGACTGGTCTATGAAACATTTTGATTGCAATTGGTTGCAGATTTTCTAATTTTCATTTTCCATATTTTCTTTCTCTAGTGTTTAGTTGTAATCGTTTGTCATTCTTTGATCAATAAAAATAAATTATACTTTTTTGATTCCAAGAAATAAAAATAAATTTTCCGTTGAATACTCTTTTTTAGAGATGTTATCGTTGATTTTTCTTTATCGAAATGATGTTTTAGGATTTCATGATTATCAAAAATTCAGTTTTTAAATGAAATGGTATTCATTTTCTCTAAATTTCTTCAATTCTTGCTTTCAATATATATATTTTCTTTACCTAGAAAAAAACGATGAAAGTCCAGCGCATTTTACAGTTCATTTTTTGTCCACATGTCTATGATAACAATTAATTGGATATGCATCTTTTGAAGGAATTTTTTCTATGGAAGCTCTTTGATTGAAACCTTATTATGATGTAAATTGTAACTTATTCTATTCGACTTTAATTTGAATTTTTATTTCCAATTATAATAAAACATGCTAGAACTCCCTAAAATTAATAGATAGGCTATGAATTAGGACAGCAATAGTCTTTGTATTATTTTTTTTATAACAAATTTGATTGTTTTTTTAGCTCTTATCAGCTTTATAATTTTAGAATTTGACTTATATGAGACAAAATAAATTCTATATTTCGAATCATTAACATAAAAAGCATTGATTATATTATTCAAGTAGATTATTGATTACTTTTTACAATGAGGGTAAACAACATTTTTGTTGTGAACCATTTTATATTAGACCAACAATAACTGAATATGTATAAAGTATAAATTTGTTTTTATCATATTGTACCTTAAGCAAAACAATCAAAGTATCGTTTATGAGATCATGATGAATTAGGTGCACAGATAATTAAATAGAAGGGTTAAAAATTGACATTTGTAATTAAAATTCTGAAAATAATCAATACAATCACTAAATTTAAAGTATAATCTACATGTTAAATATATTATATATAGCTTAATTCACTCTGACTTATATCTCATGAACGATTGCCTTTATTCCAAGAGAGTTATTTTTCTTTTACATATTGTAAAAATATTATTTTTTGTACTTACTATTTTATGAGGCCATAACATTTTTGCATATTAGTAAAATGAACTAGGTATTATTTTAGATTGAAATAATATTTATGAAATATCTCGCTGTTGTAATTGTCAGTTTTCGATTTTGAAAAGAATAGTAAAGAGTATCTTTCATCTGTTAAGTCAATATTTATAAAAATGGTTGTAAAAATATTGACATTGGTTTGTAAGGATCAAACGTATTGTTATATTTTTCAATGCAAGTCTTATTAAAGAAATTCATAATTAATTAATTATTACCTGAAAATCTTAGGAAGATACGATTTTAATCAGACTGATTTTAATCTATTATATTTATGTTATTCATGTTGAAAAATCGAAATATTTAAACTAAATATTTAAACTAAATTTAAACTTCACTAATTTATTTAAGGCTTCACGAAATCTTTGTGCTAGTTTTTTTGAAGAAAATCCATTTCTGACAATCCAAGAACAACAGAAATTCAAAGAGGATAGCGACATCAATACAATGGAGAAGTTCTTATCTTTTCTTAATGATACATTCCAAAACATATCAAAAATTGGCTGTGAAAAAATGAGTGACGTTTTTAAAAATGTTTTTACATCCAGGATAGTGACCTATGTCACAGAATCAACTGTGATACAACTTCTTTCAGGTAAATTCTATCGATTTCGAATATTGTATTCAACAGATTCTTTGCCTAATTTATTTTTTTAGCTAATATATATCATCCATAATTTATCTTTTCCATCTGCTTCATTGATTATTTAATCCCTTTATTTATACTTTGATAAACGAAAATAAATTTTATAAAAAATCCATTGAATAAAAAATTGAGGAAATTTTAGTCAATAAAACAACTATCAAAAACTCAATGTCTCCTGTTTCCATTTACTCTGATGCACAAGTACCTCTTTACGACATTTTAACAAAAAATCTAATTAGAGTGACATGGCTCGATGAATGATTTAATTAGTTTCGGATTATAAGATGAATTTCGATTTGTTGTGCACGTGTGAAGCCTAATTTTCTATGAGGTTTAAGAAAACTCTTAAAATTTATCTTAATTATCAAAAAAGTTGGACATATTTAATACATCAAAGGATTAACAGATTTTTCTTGAGTTTTTAATGAAATGTGAAAGATGTTTTTTGTAAAGAGATTTTCTTTTTGTAGACATGAAAAATTTCAGTTGGAACAAAGCAATTCAAATTTCTACTCAAATGGAAAGGTTTGAGACTTGGTTGAACGATGAAGGTGTTATTTTTGTCTTTGAAAATGACGGCTTTCTACGAGACTTTTCTCGCTTGATTTCTACTCGAGCAGTCATTTTGGAAAAGGTAAAAAATATCGATTTTATGTAAATTGAAAAATCAGATTATTTTGAATTATTGGTTATTGGTTAAGTTCCTGAAATAGAATAAGAAATAATTTTCAATATGAGAAGTCTTTCAATCAATCGAAAATTCTTCACAATGTGCTTGAATAAAGATAATAATATGCATGAAATCATAATAATTATATTAAATTTTAAAATAATGACAAAATCATTTTCCTAATATTTTTTCACTGTGTTTTGTAACACCTTACTATTCGTTGATAACATTATCAAATTTTGCCGTGTGTGCGTGCTTATATTCATTAGTAGAGTACGTATTTTTCATCTAATCAAATAAAATTCTGAAATCTATAAAATAAGTTATTTGATGAAATTCTTCATGTAATGATTATAAAAAAACCTTAATATATCAAACAGATTTAGTGAGATTATTGATTATGTAATTGGTTTTATACATGAAAATAACTAATTGAAATTAATGATTAGCTTTTAAAATATTTATATTCATATTGAAAATATAATTTTTAATAAAAACTAAAATATATTATTGTGAAATATATTTTTATTGTTCTATTTTAAGGTCATCAAACTTACATATCAATAAAATGACAACATAAATAAAGAATGAAGTAAATTAGGAAGCGAAAACTTTTAAAAATCAATTAATTTAATAATCATAAAGAAATAATTATAAGAAAGTAACAACGTAAAGAATTTATAAACAAGAACAAGTCTCATTTTGATTTTTCTTCTCAACTCTTATTTAATTTAAAATAAAGATATATTAACATGAAACGATTTTTTATTTAATATAATTAGAGATTAAATTCGATTTCAAGAAGAAATTTATAAATTAAAAGGATTTTTGCGAAGTTCAAACCACGATTATGAACATAATAGAGATTAGAAATATTAATTGGAAAATATTTTTTTAAAAAATTGCCTTACAAACAAATTATCTGTGAATTTTTATCAATTAAAATTTTTAATATCAACACTTTAAATTAAATAAAATTTGAATTTTAATATATTTAATAAAAAATTAAGTAAATAATCAATGAAGTGTCATTATCAATTCGCTATAAATACCTTTTGTTTGTAATACTTCGACAGAACTTTGATTGTGATTTTATCAGATAAAAAATGAAGTACGTTTACAAAAAATATATCTCTAAATATTTTATATTTTCTTTATGAGATAATTATAACAATCAATAATAGTAATAAGAGTAAGAATTAAGAGAAATATACATTAACTTCGTTCGATTTACATATTTGATATTGAAAATAATGTGATAGGGATAAAAGTTAAGTTTTCGGAAAAGGAAACAGTCTTTGACACTTCAAAACTCAATACTTACTTTTTAAAATTGATTTCGAAACCTATAGGCATTTAAAATTTAGCTCCATTTGAAATCAATGTCATTTTTATAAGTATTTTCTCATTAAAAATTGATGAAATTCTCAAGATGAATAAAGAAAACTGAACGATTTATTTGAACAAACGTAGGTAATATGTATCCAGTCAAGTAGTGATTTGAATGTCTATTAAATTAATAGAAAGGTAGAGAATCATAAAAATTCAAATAACATAGTTTTAAGCTTTTTCCTGAAATTATTTAAATGATTTTTCAAGATTATTTTATGAAATTATATTCACTATTTGCCTTCATTTCTTGAATATATTTTGTATAAATCTAAAATGAAACTTCAAGCCAACAATTAAGTAATACAAAACTTAAATTAAATTAAATTTCAAAAATTATTAAGGTTTTTTTTAAAAAATTTTTTTTGATTAATTTAACGTAAAATTAAAAAAAATAGTTACAAATAAAAAATTAATTATTTGATATCCAGTAAAACATAGTCAATATCAAAACCAATGTTCGGATTTTTTTTCTAATTTTGCAACACATTCATCCTTGTTTATTTCCAATTTTTCGTAATCGTTTTCTTTTATTCATCAATTTCTGGATTATTACCAAAACATGAGAATAAATCATATTCAGTACCTAGTCCATTAGTCTGTTTATTTTTAATATGATTTTTAAACAATTATGGAAGGGTTGGATTTATGCTATCAAATGCTTTCGAAATCCAAACCGCAGTTTGATATATATCAATTTTTTTGTCTATTCTTCCTGTGTAAAACTATTACTTTAGAAATTTTGTATGTTCTGCTTAATGAAGACTTCTAAAAAGCCCAGTTTCGTCACAATTATGTTGATCTCTAGTTTTAAATTAACAAATTATAAAAACTGAATCTCTAGGTTTTAAATAATTGGTTATATACCCAAGTAGTATGTATTATTAAAAAAATATTGTACACATTGACCAGGTTTTATAAATAAATAAAGTATTAAATTTTTAATTATTTTAAACTAATTAATATCCATTGTTCAAAATGATAAATGTTTATATTGAAAAATACTTTTCCCTGTAATTCACAGTTTTCAAAAATTGTTAACTTTATGTTCATTTTGACCAGGTTTCACTTTACTTTTAACTCCCTTTGAAATTTTAATATGAATAACTTTATTTAAGTCAAATTTGAAATGAAACTTGACAATAATATTTTTAATTTAGTTAAATAATAATCAATTTTTATTTCACATTTCATTAATTAATTTCTTTCAAAATATAAAAATTAACATTAACATTGATATATTTTTTAAAAATATTTTTCTTATCATTATTAAGGTTTTACTATCATCTTAACTCAAAAAATCTAAAAATTAACCATTAATCTGTTTCAGTGTAATACTTGATTATTCAATACATTTTATTTTTTAAGATACTATTTAATGCCTATGATTATTTGAAATTAAATTAATAATTTCTGTTGTTATGACAGTGTTTTACAATATTTTTTATTATCTCATTGATTTATTGTCAGATGGATTGGAAAACAATAAGAAAAAATTATAGCAAAATTCCACCAAGCGTTCTTAGTCAATTTCTCTCCGGATTGACATTCAATAATGCCCAAATTCTTTCAGCATGGCAACCACCTCCAAGAGAAATGAATGAGGCAAATCAAGACGGTAAAGACTAATTTGAATTTTTATAAATATCATTATTTATAATATTTTCCTTTAATTTTTATGGAAAGAATTTTTAAAATATGAAATATAAAAATAATAACGACTTAAAGATAATAAAGAATAATGAAAACATCAGTTCATTATTATATCTTGATTTTTATCAAACCACAGAAAAATGTTTATTATATGTAATTTTTTCGTTAAAAATGTCAACCAATTTATTTGACGCTAACAGATCAATTATTTTAAGATTCTTGTTTTTATTGTCTTTCTAATTTTTTTGCCGCTACTGATAGTAAATTTGTAAGTAAAAGAATTCTATAATATTTCAAAGATGTTTGAGTCAGATTTTAGTGCACGGATGTTTCTTGAATTCTTATGGAAAATAGTTTCTGATTTAGTCAATATTTGAAATAATATAACCGTTTTTATTTGTCAAATAAT
Organism: Bipalium vagum; assembly: GCA_037834085.1. Taxonomy (NCBI): domain Eukaryota; kingdom Metazoa; phylum Platyhelminthes; order Tricladida; family Geoplanidae; genus Bipalium; species Bipalium vagum. The sequence continues at coordinate 14,018 of JBBMKC010208487.1, forward strand.
ATTGGTGTTTTTGAAATTAAAATTTTTTTATATAATGTGGTTTTTTTAACATATTTAATGAAAACTTAATCAGGATATAAATTTTCCAGTTGTCGATGTCCTCAATAATTATTTGAAAATAGCGGAGACTTTCACGCTATTTCAGCCGGGTATAGTTCTGCAAACTGACTGTGTTCCTGTCGATAAGTATATACAATCTATGGATTTCATAGCACATTGTACTGTGTTTGACACAGAGTTAGCGGGTGTGACAATTTTTATGGTTAAATACAAATATAAATCCGTTTTCAATTTCAGCAATGGGAGAAAATTTTCAATGGATGTCATTACCCAAACCACAGAGTCTTGTCAATTTCAAGAACGGGAAATGGGTAGCTTTGCGTAAGTCGATAGGAGAAGAGAACAATGAGCTGTCCAATTCAATATCAATTCAAAGCAATACACCGTCAGCTTCTGAAAAAGTAACTTTCATTTCCAAAGTTAATTAAAGCTGAAAAAAATTTAAACTTAAAAAAAAATAAAAATTTGAATAATTTTAGCAAACCAATGATTTTTCTTGTTTTTATTTTCTTTTTTGAAAAAACCCCGAAACAGCCAATAAGCCACTTTCATAAATTAATAACACAATCAATATTTTTTTAGTTCATTTGGCTTTTGTCTAAAAAATAGTTTTGATTTTAAGAATGTTCTTAAAATTCACATGATTATTAATATATTTTTTTCAAATTTTTCATATCAAAATGATTATAACATAGATTTAAATGTAAAATTAATACTTTTATTCCTTATGTATTTGATATTATTTTATTTCAATTATTTTATATAATAAAAATTTTCAGTTTTCATTTAAAAGTGACTTGAATCATTTTTATATTTTTAATAAATTTTATTTTTACATGAACATTATTGGAAAATTTTTCCAAGAATGAGAAAAAATTTTCGATAAGATTTTATTTAGTGTACATTGCAAAATCCATTTATATATCGATATATTTTTTCTTCGCTTATTATTATGTTCACTTTTCGTCTCCAGTCAGAATGCGATGCAAAAATAATTTTCTTTTATGGTTTTCAATCAAGATTTCACACTTGTCGTCTCCATCTTTTCTTTCATTTCTGTTGGTAACCATTTTATAAATTTTCCCATGGTTGCCAAACACAGAAATTATTATTCTTTTAACATTTAACAGTTGCGCGAGTTAATGCTGTGATCGACACGAATTTTCATCGATTAGCATCTGTAATTCACGATCTTCGAACTTTTTCAGTTGACATGAAATATTTTTGTCACGAACACTGAAATCAACTATCTTAAAATGTCAAAACCATTCTCTGAATGATTTATTGCTCGGATTTATGATTATTGTAGAAACCTCGATGAGCTGTCTTTTTCAAATGGAAGCAGAAAATGAGCACTTCCAGGAAATATTGTTTTTGAAGTTCAAACTATGACATTTTTAATTGAGTTAAGCAAGATGTTATCTTATCCGAATGTTTATTAGAAAAATATTTTAAAAATATTTCCAAACTAAAAAATAAACGAGCTGTAATTTTTGTTAAATAAATAATCAGTAATTAATTGACATAAAAAGGACTGGATTAATTTAAACACAATATAAAAAATATTTATTGTTCAGAAAACATTGAATTCCGTAAATAAATTATAATTATTTAATGTTTTGATTAAAGATCCATTGATTTATTTTATTCTACGGGGAAATTGATATTTTAATTTTTTTGATATGGATCCTTCACAGTCTTTCTTTACATTGGCTGTTATAAATTTAGGTGATGTTTCGGAGGAAATTCCAAACAGATAGTGACTATTCATCATCATCTAATAGGGGTGATGCTAAAACCCCAAGCAAAAAACTTATAGAGAGATATCTAATGTTGAAAAGTTCTCTAAGAAATCAATCTAAATCATTATTATCACTAAATGAAACCGAAAGTATTCCGAAACCACCAAGACGAAAGAAAAATAAAGGATCTATCAGCAATTTATCACACATACATTCGAGTTCTAGCAACTATTATTTACCTCATAACACAGCTTCTCGTGAATGTTATGGTAATCGAAGTTGTTACAGTCGCATCGGTCGTTCTGAGTCCAGTGTTAGTGATTTTTCACCTCAACCTGCTGTCGATGGCGAAACGGATTCCAGTTCATCTATTAATGATGTTGAACAATATATTAAAAAGATGGAAATTCAGACTCAAAATACAGATTCCTTTCATAATCTGGAAGGATTCCTCAATAATTCGTCTTTAACTCCTTCCACTGAAAACGGGTTTCAAGTTGACGATGATGAAATGTCTGTTGGTCTTTCCGCAGCTGGAATGGTTACCCGTTCGAGATGCTTCGGTAAAAACTCCGATACTAATCTCACTATCGATGACAAAAAGCACTTGCAAATAACATTGTCCAAATTAGTTGGGGAGAGTTATGGAATTACATTGGCGGACGGAAAGGTTAGATTTTATGGATTAATGAATTCTTTTTGATTAGTTTTCCTATTTCTATTCATATTTTTTTTGAAATAAAAATATTTTCTTTTTTCTAAGTTATTTTAAATATTTTTCAGCAATGTTATTAAAGATATAAATTGATAATGTCTTACTTTATTGATACAGTTCAAGAAAAAGTTACATTTAAAGAATATGGTTGGTTTTTATAAAATATAGTCATACATTTTTTGAGAAAATAAAATATATTTCATCAAAAATAAATAAAATTGTCGTGGATGAATGTTCTACTTTTTATTTCTCGTTTAATTTTCTGATGATATTTTCTTAAATTATTTGAATTACTAAAATACAATTTAAAAAATAAAATTGTATCTGCTTGTTTTACATCTTTTTAAAAATTTTTATATTGAGTAATCAATTTTAAAATTTGCCATTTCGAAAGATGTTTATGATTCGGTTTTCTTTAGTTAAAATAATCTCATTCTATTATTCCATTCCGAAATCCATTTTGGAACCGATTTTCTACTGTTGCACATAATTAAATTTATAATCGTTTTTTGTTTTCTGCTACAAAGTGAAAATTTTTTTCATTGTACACAAGGACAGTGCAATGCCAAATTAAGTCAAGTACAATTCTTTTATGTCTGCTGATCATGATGATGACTTAATGGTCTTTAATTGTTTAGTTCATTTATTCAAAACTGCCTTGTACTAATTTCAGAATTTCTTGACAATCATCTGTTTATCAACTTACGCATCTTCAAAGAAGAAAAAGTTTTTCTCTATCGAAAAATTTCCGAGTCAATGATATATAAAAATCTATTGGTTTCTCCGAATTGTTAGAGGTCTTAGATATTAAGTCTTAAAATATTCTCTGTATATTTAATCAGCCGCATTATTTAATTTTCTTTTAATCTGCCCTTTGTTGAGTTATTTATAAGATTAAAATGACGTAGATTGTTTCTTTTATTTTGTTTATTGTGTGACAAGATTTATTGATGAATAATTTACGATTTTCATTAAATTATCGGACTCAAGAATAATGACTTCTTCATTATTCATCATTATCTATTATTACATATATTGAAGAAAATGAAATATATTTTTAATTATGATTATTATTATTATTATTTTTATTATTATTATTATTATTATTATATTTTATTTAATTTCTTATGTTAATATAATTTCGACTATAAGAATAATAAAGCATAAGATTTCGGCGCATCTCGTATATGTTTTTTGAATTCATCGTACGAAATTAAAATTTTCATGCTTGCACCAATGACATTTTGATGGAAACAGAGAAAGATTAATATATAGAATGGAAATATTTGATCATATTATAGGTTTGGCTACAGATTAATGATCATTGATAACTTACCTCTTCGTTCAATGCCATTGGCTTTAGGATTGAAAATTAGTTGCAGAAAAATTTTCTCATTGTTTTTATTGACAATATTAATGAATGTTACAGCCGAAAATTCTATACAGTAACAATTATTTTCGTTTCATTTTTCATTTTTAGTCTCAAACTTTTTTCTATATTTTACTATTTTTATCCATTTTTTATTCACGTAATACATTTTTCATAATAATTTGAATTATAGTTATTATTAGCACTGGGATAATATCATGTTTTTTCTTTATGTAAATACAATTTTCTTTGTATTTCAATACTTTTCCTCATTAATTAATTATTTTCACAAAAAATTTTCTATGTACTTCGAATATTGTTTAAGTTGGGTATTGGAGGTACAGAATTTTCTCCAGGTTTTTCTGGTGTCCAAATTATAGAGATAGATGTAATTTATAGAGGCTACTGAGAGTTTTATATGCTCGACACAGAAGATGCCACAATTTATTAAATTTCGATGAAGTTTACATTTTGATTTATATCGATTATTTATTTACATCATTTTTTTATTTATTTTTCATTTGTTATTATTATTTATACAACAAATAAAAGTTTATAGCGCTAACTCAATGAATTTTTGGATTTGAAAACATTTACTTGTATTTTTTCAGTAAGATTATTTAAAAATCGTTTTTAAATTATTCCACATTGTTTTCTGTTCTCATTGTCTCTATAAGTAATTCTTCACAATAATAATTAAATAGAAACATTTTTGTAGAGTATGTCTGTCTCATTGTAATGTTTATCGAATCTAATACAATTTTATTATATAATATATATTATTTTTTCAAATTTGTGGAATTTCCTCATTTGGTAAATTAATACTTCTTCCTTCATACTCTTTGGTCTTATTGACATCTAGCTTCTGATTGACATGTAATTATTTTTCTTAATAAATTTAAAATGAAATATATTTTTTTGAAATTAACAATTAATTTGATTATTAAAAATATTTTTTGAACTGAAATAATAGGAGTGTAGGGTTGGAGCAGAGAATAAATATGTGAAATCTTATAATTAACGCTGTTTTAACCTTTGTCAATCGTACTTTTAATAAGCACTGAATCATTGTGTGCAAAATTTGTGTGAAAAGACGAAGTAATTGGTGCCAGTTAAAAATCAATGTCAATAATTTTTCTCTCCTTTTTTTCTTTTCTTTTTACCTCATTGATGGTGGTGAAATTTGCAACACGTGAAACAAACCTAATGTCATTTTCCCTGTAATACTTGTAGTGGTGACTTGGCATTTTTGCTTTAAAAGTATTTAATTGTTTCTCTTTTCAACATTTTTAAATAACAAAGATTGAATCCATTGATTATTTATTTTTTAATGTTCTGTCGTTGACCATTCTGATGAATAATGTCGATCGATGAGTCAATTAAAGGCAGCTGTTAAATGAAAAACAAGGTTACTCAATTGTGTCTGAGCCAATCAATAGTCGATTGAATGAGACCAAATTTGTTACGCTTACCTTCCGAATATGTGCATTTGTTTGTCGTGGGTGGGTATGGGTGTAGGGGTGTGTCTGAGAAAATATTGATATTGTGTTGCATTCAATAAATTATGTGATAGACTTTATCAGCAAATCGGAGATTTCTTTTTGCTGTAGATTCTATTAACATTGATATTTAGTCTGACCCAGTATGGATTGATTTTTGCTTTCTGTAATTGTGTAGAATTTTTCTGAAAATATTCTTATTTAATATTTTTGAGAAATTAAAAATTTCAGACGATTCATACAAGTCAATTTTGTTATTGATTGCGCATAATGCTACAATTGTGGTTTGTCATGAATCGATATAATTAAAACGAATTAATGTTTGCATGTCTAAGAGTGAGTATGTGTATTGTTTTTTTTCTCATTGACAGTTTCTAACAGAATGAAAATTGGAATTTTTTCTCGATCAATTTAGAAAATATTTCTTCATTAATCAACAAAAATAATTAATAATTAATAATAATTTTGAAAAGCGATATATTTTAAAGTGACAATAATAATTATTATTCATGTTTTCAGATTTAAAACAAATTAATTTAAATTGAAGCTTACTTAATAAAACATTAAGTTTCTATGAAAAACCAATAAATATGATTTTTAAAATTTCTATATTAATTGCATCTTTATGTCTGACATGTGTAAGCCAACTTTTTGACACTTGTTTTTTTTTTCATCATAAAAACAGGTTAAGATGAGTGTAACAAATACGATGTTTCATCGTAATTATTGTTGGTAGTCTTAATTATAAAGGAATTAAATGCAAGGTATTACAATTCTTGAGTTTATATTTTCATAATTAGGAAAAAGTGTAACATCCTCATTTCGAAACTATTGATTACGGTGAATGTATTTCAGAATATATTTTGGATATTGATTTATTATTATTTCAACTTTTTATCAATTTAAGAAAACGGTTCTCAACGAACTGAGATAATAAACTATTCTTAACAATAATATAATCATCATCAATCGATTATTATAGCAAACCAATCTCAAGTGTGACGGCGTGTTCATATACAAAATCACAAAATATTCACCGGCATTTAAAAATGGAAAAATAAAGCCCGGTGATCGAATCATTGCAATTAACGATTACAACGTTGATCAACTCGATTTTCAAGAGTGAGATTAATTTCAAACGTCGTCCTGTGTTACTTTTAAATTACTTTTCAGATGCCTAATGCTAATCACCAAGTCATCGACATCAGTGAGATTATTGATTGAGAAATCGGATTTGAGGACGACTCTCGACTTATTGTCCGTATATCAATAGTATATCAATAACTTTAACACAATACAGGTTTTTTTGTATGTCATTGACAAAACTGCAGTCATATCTTCTGTACATTTACAATTCTAATTGAAGAACCCCACAGAGGGATTCTTGAGCACTGCGGGCGAGACCCGTTTCACAGATGATCAATAGTCACACCATTAATAATAATATTGTTACGTCTCTATTCTCCTACTTTATCTTAGAAAGAGAATTGTACACTTTATATTAATCGGTAAGTCGTATTTTTCAATGTCCAGAATTTTTTAGCTTTAAGATTCTCCATGGCCTGGACTCGTTTGTCATTGATAAACGAAAAAATATTGATTGCGTTTTTTCTATACCTCTTATTTGACGATTATTATTTTGTTCTTTTTAAATCCATTTCTGATTCGTTTGTTTTATGTGTATATTAAAATCGATCCATTAGACAACATATCAACGTGTTTTTTATTGAGATAATTAATATAATTATGTTCGTTCAGTTTTTGTTTTCATTTTTTAATCGTATTCAGCTCAGATAAAAATCTAAAACAACTTGTTTTTTTGTTTAAATTCGTTTTTTGGACCTGTCATAATTTATTTCGGTAACTTAACACGGGTTTGTGTTTGAAATGGTTTAAGGGTTACAAACGGTTTAGTGTTTTAATGAAAAATCTCGAGATTAATGATTTTGATAAGTAATTGTAATTTAGTTGAGTTCTGAAATAATTATAATAGTTAATTTAGGAATCGAATATCTCAAGGTTTATGAATAATCGGAACCAAAAACTAATCAGATGATTATTGAAAGAAAACCCTCGTAATTATTTTTTATGCTATTTTTGTCATAATTTACTTTTTTTCATTTTAAAATTAATATGAATACTGATATATGACATCTATTATTAGTCAGAATAATAACAGATTAAAATAATTATATTTACCTTAAAGTTTATTATATTAAAGTTTATTATTATTATATTCCAGTATTGACGTTTTATGATTTTTAAAGTTTTTGATAATACTGTGAATTAATATATAATTTTATTACAATCCATAACATTATTATTTGATTTTTTTAGAAGTTCTTAAATTTTCTAGTAAATACGTAATAAAAATATTAATTCATGTATACAAATTATATTAAAATAAAAAAGCACTTTCATGAAAGAGAATGTATTTTCTGGATTTTTTATCTTTAATGTTTTTTTTTCAATCAAATTTTGATAAAATAAAACTGACACCTAACAAAATGATTTACTTAGGAACTAACTCATGTTTTATAATGATTTTATTAAGCTTAACAACATTAAATGAAGACATTAAGATTTCATTAAGACGACAAGCAAAGACTCATTGGTAGTGTTTATATTTACATAAATATTAGCCAAACTGCATTTAATTCTGGTTCCAAAATAGTGGTTCTTACGAATCAATTTAATATTTGAACAGTTAGAAAGAGAATTAGTATTATCGAAACAAACCGATTTTCAAAATATTGTCTTATAATTGTGTAAATAAAATATAATTAATGATCATAATAAATTGGTAGATAAAAGGCAATAGGATAATTACAATATTACTAAATTAATTAGAAAGACCGCAAATGGACAAAAAATAATAGTAATAATAGTAATAGTAAAATAATAGTAATAACAAAAATAATATTTTTTAGTTGAGTATAAAAATATCACTAAAAAATTTACAACTTAAAAAATCAAATTTTCTTTTAAAAATGTCAAGCCGAAACACTGCAAATTCAATCATCAATCTCGATGAATGGCAAGCTATAAAAATGTATTACCTTTTGAAGAATGTTCTTTACCTGACGATTTATTTAATGATGATTATAATCTAAGATTTTTAAGTTTTGTAGGTAATAAAATAACTTATTTAAATTCTCATTATTATAAAAAACATTTAGGAAAAGTTTATCAATTTAAAATTTCTCCGAAAGATATTACAGAAAAAACTATTACCGGGGTTTTCCGAAAATAAGCCCTCCTTGTTTAAATTATCTTATGTTTAAATCGATTTTTAATTGATCGACACAATCTCTTAAGCGCCTGTAGTTGACTATTGTTTTTTTAACACATCTTTCGTGTTTTAGCCATTCGAAAAGCTTAATTTCTAACTCGGGAAAAAATGCTTTTCTCTCTGATTGCCCTGATTTTCTTGCTACAATGGGCTTTTTGACATTTACCAATAGTGATCGCGAATCTATCCACGTTCTTAAACATTTTCTATCAATGCCTAGCTGCCTAGAGGTTTCAGCAACATTATCTCCACATTAGAAAGTTTGCTTATAGCAATTAACTTTTCTTTAATTGACTACGATTTTCGTTTTTAAATAACGACAGCTTCACTTGACTCATTTGAAGAATTCATCATAATACGCTATTTATTTACTAATTTCTTAGAGTATTAAAACAAATTTTAATATTGAAAAAAAGCATAATTTTATTTTCGGAAAACCCCGATACTAATTGTTTAAATCTTATTTTAGAAACCATTACGAATAACCATAATTATTATTATAATGTTAAACTGACACCTTTACATCCTCTAATTTATTCAGGACATAGTTGTTTTCCTTTATGTAAAAAAGGAAGATTACAAGATTAAAAAAAATTTTTCAATCAGAACAACCAATAAATATTAAAGATGTAATTTTTGAATTTTTCACTTTACCAATATCCTTTGGAAAAGGAAGAAATTATGTTATAATGGAAATAAATCTAAAAATTTAATAATACAAAATTTTGCACAGAATTCTATTAACATAATTCAAAATAATGATACAATCTGTTTAGCAAGATCAATAATAACT
>JBBMKC010208488.1:0-13281 GCA_037834085.1 Bipalium vagum
GAATAAAATATTTTTATGTATCATTTGAAATTTTCGTTTTTTGTTTGTCCCAAAAATCTGCATTTTTCCGGTACACCACTGTCTTATTATTTTAATCTTTTTTTACAGTTTTGTAATAATTTTGTGTAATTCTTTTTTTTAGATTTATCTAATTTGTCATATTCTATACTATTTAGAACGCGAGTGCTAGATACACTTTGAATTTTAACAGGTGTATCAGGGATTTTCCATAAACACGTGATATAAAAGGGCACAGTATTTTTGAAAGAAAGCTCCACAATCCGGTATACAGTCACTGTCTCTAACGCCATCATCAATCGGTAGGATCATCGGTATCTTGGTTCTACAAAAAATATATTGAGTCAGTAAAGCAATACTGGTTAACATCAAAATATTAACATGTGTTAAAGCTTAGATGAAAACACCTTTTAGTAATATTTTATGAGTTTTTGTCAAAAATCTAGGACTTTATCAGATAAACACGGTCTGAAAAATTGCATTAAAATCCTATTTAAAATGTAATTTTCTAAGTATTTAATTTAATTTTTAATTATCATAATTTACATTTAACTAAATTTAAAAGTGAATAACTTTTTTTCATTTATATATAAAATAACAATTATAATTGAATCTAACATTAACGACTTAAAATATTATATAAATCTAATAATTTTAATAAATTTTTGATTTTTTATTAAAAATTAATTTTGTTTATATAATAATTTTTAAATAAGAAAAGTTCAATAAATTCTTTCATATCCAATGTCTCTAAATAAATTTATGCACAAAAGAAATCCATTTAAAAATAAAAAAATTGATTTCAAACATTTTTCTGAAAAATACTCTTTTTTCCGAGAAGTATTCAAGAATATTGAAGATAATAAGAATGTTACAGTTGATTTTAAATCACCATCACATATAGCAGCAATTAGCAAAGCTCTGTTATTAGAATATATGAACCTGGATGTATTCTTACCACTAGACCGTCTTATTCCTACTGTGCCACTAAGAATGAATTATATATTATGGATAGAAGATTTATTAGAGGGTAAAATGTTCAGTTTATATATCGATAAATTTATTCTTTCCAGGTTCTCAGATGAATAAAGAAGAAATTAATATTTTAGATATAGGTTGTGGAGCTTCTTGTATTTATCCATTATTAGGTGCTTCGACAAACAATTGGTTTTTTAAAGCTACCGAAATAGACCATGTGAATGCATCAGTTGCAACAGAAAATGTTTTGAAAAATAAACTAGAAAATAAAATTGAAAGTAAATCAATTAATGAAACTATGTTAACGGTTTCAAAAATATTTAGTAATTCACGTCTCCGAAGACCAACCATTTCTTCTTGAGCATGCTTTCAGTCGAGGCAAATCATTATCTTATATCAGTTTTGTAATGTGCAATCCTCCATTTTTTGCCAATACGCTAGATAAAACTTCGTTATTAACGACGAGAAATTCACACGAAAGAGACGCTCCGAAATCCATCAACACAAGTATCAGAAATGAAAGTTTAACAGATGGAGGAGAAACAAATTTCACAATGAAGCTTATTGATGAAAGTTTTGGTTTTCAAAATAAAATTGGGTATGTTAATTATACTCTAAACATTTTCTCCTTGATTTTCTAATTTTTGATTATTATATTTTTGACTAAATTATCCCTTGTAATTTGAATTTCAAATTTAAAATCTTTACGGCAAGAGCTATATAATTTAATTTCACAAATTTTCTATTTTATTTAATTATTTTTAAATATATATATTTTATTATCATTTATAAATATTTTTAATGCTCAACTTTAAAGGACAGTGGATATTAATTATTATTATTATTATTATTTAAAATTTGAATAAAAAGTTTGCCTTTTACTCCAAAACAAAAATTGAAGATATTTTTTGTGTCACTCCTTTCTTTATCCAATATAAAGAAAGATAAATCCATATTGATTTGACTAGAAATGTAGCAGAGACTACCTTGCTTACTTTTACATTAGGAAACATTCCATCAAGTTATAAACAGTGAATTATATTAAGAATGTTGGAAATCAATAAGTAATTCTGAAATCGAAAATATACTGAAATAAAAGTTTTTATTACATAAAAATGAAAATTATTAAGAAAAACAAAAATATGCTCACCGGCGGAAAGATGAGGAGACGTTTTTATTTATTCTTTTAATTTTTGAATGAACGAAATAAACTTTTTTATTTGAAAATTTAGTAAATTGATTGTTCTCTTAAGCCAATATGTAATTTTCAAAAACCTTTTTTCTAGTGTGTTTACGATTATGCTGGGAAAGAAATCTAGCTCGGAAGCAATAAAAAAATATCTGATATCGAAATCGATCTCTAATTATTCCATTTACGAATTTTGTCAAGGTCGTGTTATGCGATGGGGAATCGCTTGGTCATTTCTTCCGCCATTTAAACATCCAGTAATAAATGAAATGAGAATTTGAGATTTTCCAGATATAGATTTGAATGTCCTCGTAGATTTCGGCTTTCCAAATGAGTAGAAAACAAAGTCGACCCCCGCTGTTGTGGAGTGTGCCTGTCAATCTTGTCGGACTTGCTGATTATTCCGTGAATGCTTTTTATCAGAGTTTGAAAGTTATTTTCAATAAATTGGAAGTACTTTTATTAATATATTATTGATTTCAAGAAATTGTGACTATTTATTTATTGAATGTTAGTTTGAAACATTGGAACAGAAGAACAAACAATCGCAAGGCGGCGGTTTCCATCTATTAATTACAGCACTCAAAAACACTTGGTCACACCAGCGAAGGAAACGAAGGGAAATATTGCATTTGACGAAATCGTCCAAAAAAACTGATGATGTCGACGTTTTGTCAGACGAACCAGACGCCAAAAGAAGGAAAATTGATATTATTTGTGAAGAGGGCGGAGCGCTGGACTGTTCGAGCACCAGTGAAACTCATTCTTCAGAGTTTAATGCGGACGATTGTTTATTGAAATGTACATTTAATGTAGTGGTTGTTATGCAGAACAATTTTCCCACTTTGCAGCTCCAAGTTGGTTATGTCAGTGGAGATAAAGAATCTATGAATCAAGTATTGACTTTTGTCAAGAATACCCTTTCGAAACCTGTTTGAGAAAATAGATCTTTAATATCATAGTTTTGACTTATTTTAAATTATAATTTTCATATTTTAGATTGAGATGAGACTAAGATTTGTGATCAAAGCTACTTTTTTATTAAAAGTGAAAAGTTTTGTGTTAGTACAAGTAGTAATATGAATTTTTAAAGTACAACAGAAATGAAAAATGTATTAAACAACTAATATATTAGGCAAGTGTATTAGTTCTCGCGGCTTGCTTAAACTAATCATTTTATTATTAAATATAGCAATAATTTGAATCTAAAGCTAAGATTTGACAATAATAATTCTCTTGAGTCATTCTTGCGGAATGAAGTCTTGCGTTATCCATTTTTGGTTTACGCACATTAGTCGTTTGAAGGTCAATTTTGATGTAACCAATACAATTGATCACAATAATTGCATCATTAATTGTTTGGCCAGATTTTAATATTTCAAAATGAATTATTTCAATATAATCCCACCAAAATCATAGGAGAACCTTCTTTTATTGTAATCCATCTCTTGCTGTTGGAATTCATGTTTCGCCTGAAGTCATCCACTGGTTTTTCCATTTATTGATTTTGTAAAGTCCTCATTTTTCATCTCCAGTGATAGTTCTATATAGAAATGGGTCATTTTTCTGTCTAATCATTAAATTATTACACATTATTTGGAGCTGGATTTTGTTGTTTTCCGAAAGATTATGAGGAACCAAAATTTCCTATTGCCAAAACCTTGTAAATTTTTTAAGTGTTCCTGGAGGAGTTCAGTTTCCCTGACAAGTCTTGCATGGTTTGGGATGGGATCAGCCAGTAAGTCAACATCAGTTTTGTTAGTCTTCCGAAAGGATGATCATAGGAAAGGTTAAAGTTACCAGATCAAAATTTTCTAATATCAAAGTGAAAAAAAAGTAATATCTTCATTAAAGAACTATATTTATTCACCTACAAAGTCTAACCTGATCTTTGATTGTTTATTAATTAAATATTAAGTTACAATAAAGATAATATAATACATATAGATTAATAAAAGATTTTAATAATATAGATTTTTTCTACTTGAAATTTATAAATTCTCTTCTTTGAATACTGAATATCATTAACTTTTTTATACCTAATCTGATTATTAATCTAATAATTATTTAAGTTTTAAAAATAATGTTTTTGAAATATTTAATTTTTCAATTAAACATTTTTATTCAGCTCCATAGATATTCATAATTTCGAAATGATTTTTCATCTTTTCTTAAGTACAATTACATTTTTCCTTGTAAAAAGTATTTCTAGCCAAACTTATTTCAGAAGGATCCAACAGTTAATTAAAAATAAAGGTATACATTTTGAGTATCCTAATTGTTCAAGAGATTGACTGTTTCTTAAAATGTGTTTGGTCATTTGAAATGTAATTAAAAGATATTTTATTGATTTTTTTGAGTCTTTTATTCAAAATGACATTTCTACATTTACAAAAATAATACTTTAGAAATTTTTGATTAAAAACATGTACTTCAACATATTCTCTCATATAGTTAAATAAAAACTAAATCAAAGTACTTTTAGTATTATATATATCCCTCATTTTATGGAAATTATAGGAGTGGCCAAACATATGGACGGCATTGTATATATCCAGCATTTTCATCTTGAAATATTTCTTCAAAAAATTTAACCAAAAGCATTTATAACTAATAATAATATCGAAATAATGATATGAAATCGAAACATTTATTATAAAAGGGTCGTATTAACAAATCTTTGAAAGTGATTTAAGTAATATTATATTTTAATATTATATTATTTTTAATTTAAGTATTGATAAAGTGTTTTGATTATTAACTTTAATTTAAATGTAAAATATATTTACATTAAATATCAGTCTTAATAATTTTTTAACTTTAAAAGAATGAAAAATTTAATAAAAATTCTTAATATGTTTGTTTCTTTTAATAATCGTAATTAAACTAATAAAAGTCGCATAATATATTTAAATAGTTTATATAATATATTATAGTTTAGAGATAAAACCACATGGTTAGTTTATTATTTCTAACTTATTTAATACAATTTATATTTACATTAACATTAGATTGCTAGATTATTAGTGAAATAATTTGGCAATGGAAAGTCATGCTACTGTTCATACAGTTGATACAAATGACATTTTATTAATGAGATCTCATCAAAGTTGGAGTCCACCAAATGGAATTAATAGAGTGAAATTAGAAAAAGTATCAATGCCAACATTTTTTCAATCTCAAGATAATCATAACGTTACCAACAACCAATTTGTTCAAAACAATACAGAAAATGAAACTCGACCACAAGTAAATGGCCTAGACAAAGTGACTGGGAGTGTTAAGAAGGAATTTTATAAGTGTCACTTTTGTCAAGAATCATTCAACACTAAACAAGCTTTAAAACATCATAAGGAAAGTAACCATAATGAAAGGAAAACATTTCGTTGTTCGTATGGAAACTGCTTTCGAGCTTTTACATCCGCGAATTATCTGAAAAACCATGTTGACATTGAACATACGGATTCAACTGATTCAAGAATTCCATGTCCAAAGAAAGGATGTGGTTTAATATTTCCGAATAATTATCGTTTGAAAAGGCATATTCGCCAAGATCATAAACGTTAGTATTTCAGTCAATATAAATTAAATCAAAATTCATCTTAATAATAATATTTAATGATGTGGTTGCAAATGATAATAAAATATTTAAGTTTTAAGATAAATTTGTTTTGGCAATTTAGTGCATTTGAGATTGCAGACATTGTCAAATCGTTGTGTTGATAAAATGTTAATGTACGAATTAAATATTAAAGTAAATTTGTCTAATTAGACAAGTGACCATTTTTGTATTCCTTGCTGTATTACCACCGGTGTTTCGTAATACAATATTTGATATTCGGAATTTTTTAAGTATAATATAGAATAAAATTAAAAAATCATACAAAATTTTTTTATAGATATTTACCAGACTTCTTAGCATGTGATTATTGGATTTTATGTTAAGATTTTTTTATTGAAAGGATGAAATCGTTTTGCAAAAACGTTTCTGTCTCCTTTTCGGGCATAACAGATAAAACTATTAAATTGAGATTGTGAAAATTTTTTAAGAACTCACTTTGCTCTCTCAATATTTCGGAGTCTATTTTCATACAACTGTCGATATTAAGCGAATCTTACTATTAATATAGTGAAAATTTCCCATACAACATAATTTGATGCAAGAGCACCAGAAATTTTCCTTTCAATGAAAGTAGCATTTAATCTAATGAAGGTTCGAATTTTTTCCGATTTCACAAAAATCATTAGCATCACAGGATTATTATCAGCTCTGTACTTTAAAATGATAAATTCAATTTATGTACATTTTATTTAATAATAATTGTGTAATGTTTTGTCTGAGCAAAAAATCAAAATAAAATTATAAAATATATTTTTAATAAAAATTGGGTACGTTTGGATTTTTTTTATCCAAAATTCATATTTTTCATATTGGAATTATTAATTTTATTTAAAATTTAATCAAAATAATAATTATAATTATATAATTATAATTTAATAATACTTTTAATAAATAATAATATTATTTAATTAATTTATTTACTAACATTTTAAAATTCTAAAAGTAATAAAATATAACAATAATATATTATACTATTAAATAAAAAATTTCATAAATAAATATAAAAATATTATATTTATAAATAAAAAGAACTATCCATTTTGTTTAGTTTTTATTTTTAGACCTTCCTGCTGTACCGAACTTTTACTCATCTAAGAATAGTCAAGGCAAAATTATTTAAACACCAATGATTTATATAACCTTTTACTTAGACCCGATTAATGGACACCGAAGCATATAGCCATGTTTTCTTTTTATTCCAATAGAATTTTTGAACACTTTCTTACATTATAATTTGTGATCGTTTTGAATAGTATTATTCTCTTATTTGAACAATGGAATGACTTTTCTGGAACTTTCATTAATAAGATACATGAATCAAACAATTGAATTAGATCAACTTCTTGATTTTTTATTTTGTATATAGGAGAAAGATTGTCGAAAATTGTACCACGCCAATCTGGAAATTTTAAAACTTCATATGTTGGTGACGTTATGTACTAATAATTGATAATGTTCTAATTTAAAAGTTCAAACTCAGAACCTTAGGTCTCAAATATATATTTCATTGAATCCAGATCGAAAGGTTCAAGTTTAAAATATCACAAGAATTAATAATTATTTTTTGATTTGTTCGTTATTAATTATAATTATTATTGGTCCTTTTATTTTCATTTTTTAATATAACATGTTCCAATTTAATCATTGAAATTTTTATTTTAATTTTCATATGAGAATATTTTGATTATTATATTAGGTTTGTTTTTTATTTAAATATTAACAGTAAAAGATACATTGTACAAACTAATAAATACCGTTATAACCGACTTTCTCCTATCTTTGAGGAGCTGATAAGTTCTACAACGAATGGAATAGTGCTTCCACAACAAATTTTTTGACTTGAGGTCAGATATTGTTATTAACCAAATCCAATTTCGTTACCTTATCTCATACTTTCATAATAATTCACACAGTACCTAGCTCAAAGGGATTATCTGGTCTTGGTATAGTCTTTATAATCATTTGACCGTTTTAATAGGTTATTATAAATCAGATAACAGAATCTTCTTCTCACAGACGTTTCTTTGTGTTATTGGTTTTGATGGCTGGACATGGCTGCAATTGTTTTAATTTAATTAAGGTTGCCTGAATAAATCACTTTTACCACACATAATTTGATGCCGAAATTTTTTTACAGGTAATCAAATTTTCACTTGTGACTTGTTTCTCTCAACGTTTATGTCTTGTTTTTGAGGTATCCTTTTCCATGGATTGTAAATGTATACATAGAGATGGTCGACAAACAAATAATGATTTTAGAAGAGCACTTGATACACTTATAATTTTAATTTTTTCACAGGATGTTCTTTATCTTCCGCTGAAAAATGATCTCTTCTGAATTGTTCAAAAAATTTTGAAGTTTCTTTTGACACAAGATTGTTACCATAAGCCTTAAGAAGTTTTCCATGATTTTCTGTAGCATATTTTTATCTTAAAGTGGAATAACATCGATTCGCGAAAATGGTGCTTATTATGCATATAATTATCTATCTAGCTCTATGTGAGAAGCACTTAAAAATATCAGAATATTTTTGCTGAATATTTCTGAAAAATACTTAATATAGATAATGGCAGCTACTTTGGTCAAACAAATCACTTATTCTTATTAGTATAGATATTAAAAACAGGTTTAGTTTCAATGCATTAACTTAATAATTTATTATTTCGTTATTTATTAGAAAATCTTTTATTGTATCCCCATTAAAATTCGGTGACTGAAGACCAAATTAAAAATTTAATTTAATTTAATTTACATATAATTTAATTAATTTTAGACAATTATAATTTTCTTTTGATTTTGGTTTTTGTTCATGAAAAATTTATAATTTAAGAGGAAATAAATACTCAGAGATCCAAGTACTAAGAAGATAATTGTAACAAATGTCAACCTTTCTTAATAAATAAGAGAATCAGATGTAATAAGTAAGTAAGATATTAAAAAACTAAATGTTGAACCGTTAAATTTACTTTTCTTATGTTCTGCGCAAATTCCCTTTAATTAATTTATACTTTTCAATAAATGAAACATTATAGTAACGAAAGCATTAACCGGACAGAAATACCGAGTCTCAAAAGAAAAAATGATAAGTTTAAATTCTGATTTTAAATAAAATCAGAGGTATTCAAGTATCATTTCAATTTCAACTTTTAATCATTTTAGACTCTTAGATTTGAGAAAATGGAGGGAGATTGAAAAGTTAGCAACAATTCTTCTTGGGTTTTAAAAATGGGTGGAAAGACATCTATTAATATCTTCTTGAAGAATAAATAAAATCAATTTTATTTATCACACCAACGTAATAAAGGATTCAACATCTCAATAATTTTTCAATGAAATGTTTAAGGAATTATAAATTGGAAACTCGATATATCTTATAAAAGTTTGTCAGTAAGAACTTAGACTAAATGACAAAATATTTAATACAGACAATAAAATATTAATAAAGTAATAGAGAAAATGCAACAAATATAAATATTATTTGTAAGATATATAAAAATAAAGATAGGAAAAGAATAAATAAAATAATAAATAAAAAAGAATTCTAACGAAAAATACTTCTCATTGAATCTTTTCCTTAGATCCGTTTTTTAAAGATCAATCTAATCTCTCAATAAAGAAGATTTTTATACCTTACTTCTAAGCTTTTTGTTATATCTTAAGATTTTTAGACAGAAGAACTCTCTCAAAAGAGTTTTATCTATCAAAATTCTTTAAAAATGGGGTTTCTTAGACATTTAGTTATGTATTATATAAAATCTGTTATTTCGAGACTCTGTATGTACAGTATCACTTAATAATAAGACCTGAAATAACCCTTAAATTGTTAATCCAAAACACAAATACTTATTATGTTGTTCATGATGGATGGAATAACTGTTTTAACAGTTGGTTTGAACGTATATGGAGAAAAAATAAAACATTTTGAGTATTTTTAGTCTTATTCTTTATGATTTTATGCAGAACTTAAAGGACAACCTACGTATTATTGATCATCACGTTTGAGCTTGATATTACATTCTTCCTTTTGGATAATTTATTTTTAACAAATGAAACAGCTAATGGTATAATATTGCTTAAATAATCTACTGCTTATTCTTTTTATCATGAAAGTGGTGTTATAGCGAACCACTGATGGTGATGGTTTCTTTTTAATAATTTATAATAGATTCTATTTCTCGATATTATTTTTTTTTCTCGGTTTTTGAGTTAGACTTAAAACATCTACAACTTGATGCTAAACCGTTTTAAATTTGTTCGAATAATAATTTTTTGGAGAATGGATTAATCGATCAAAAATGAGTTCAATTCTTGTCATTTTTCAACATCTTTTATTAACAAACCAGGTTTACAGTGTACGACACTTTATCATTGAAACCAAGTCTAGTAAATTTAGATCTAAGGATTTGTTATTTTTAATTCTCGGGTTTAGTAGTGAATTATGACCTCTGGACATTGATAGTTGATTATTAATAAAAGTTAAGCGTAGAAAAGGTTTCTCAAAACAATTAAAATATTTTCCAAAAAAGTTTTCTTTATATTAGAATGGACAACGAGAACAGGATTTAGAAGGAATAAAGAATAATTTATTGACATTCTGGTTTGTCTTATTCAAGAAATATTTTTCCAAGTTATGAAACTTGACAATACCAGCGAATCATGTTTTTAGTTTTTTGGGGCCCACTGAATTCAATCAAACTATTACAAACGTTAATCCCTTACTATATCTACATAATTAAATTGGATCTTTTCGATATGATTCCAGAAATCCTTTACGATGACCATTTCTCTGGTGTTGACCTTAAATTTTAAACAAAATACCAAGATCATATCTTTCTATAATTTTCATATAATACTGCAATTCAAATATTTCTTCTTAGAAGATCTCTTGAACATCACATATAGATTGATTGATCATTTAGGAACCACCAGAAAACAGCATATAATGTCCACAAATGAAGTCAAAACGACTACCTTAAGGATGACTGGGTTATTTTGTGAAATCTGGATTAATTAACTTTAAAATCGTTCTGATATCATTGTAAGTCATTCCACATTTTTCTGATTTCGAATTGAACTCTCTTAGAGTTGTGATATTAAGTTTTTATAAATATTTTTATTTAATAATATACATAAATTAAAAATAAATTAAATATATAACAATTTTTAATGTATTTAATTAGTTTTGTTTATTAAATTACTATTTAATAATATTGGGACCTGTTTCTTAACACGAATATGAGGCTTGAGTTTTCCCAATATTTTTTGAACTTATCTAAAACATTAATAATAACCTTAGATTAGATAATGTCTGTGAAAGTGTAAAACGTTTTATAAAATATTAAAAAAAAGTAAAAAAATATCAATTAAAGTAATACCAGGTTTTTAAAACTATTTGCCCAGGTTAAAATGATTTTTAGAATATTTCAGATTTTCATTAGGACGGCAGTATTTTATTTATATTAAAAAGAGTACTACAATTTCTAGCTCAAATTAAGTCTTAAGTAATTAAATTTAATTAATTAACCAATTATAATAATCTTCATGTTTTTTGTTAATAATATTATTATTTACATGATATTATTTATAGTATTGGTGATTTATTTTCCTTCTGTCTCAGTAATTAATTATTTTTCATTTTATTGGCTTGTAAATTATTTTTATTAATTTAAGTCATTAAATCAATTAAAGTTATTTCGTCATTTTTTTATATTTATCAATAATTTCTTATTTTACTTTATTTCCTTGAATTTTTAAAATTTTACCAAACATCATGTTTCTTTGAATTATTTTCCTTGAAATTTATTCAGAAGAAAAACTTTATCACTGCAACTTTTGTGATCGGAAATTCGCATCTTTAGAAGTTCTTAACAATCACATGAATATAAAGCACTCTAACACTCAAACAAGTGATGTTTATCATATGCAATCAAGAAACCAGGATTCTAATTTTTACAGATCCGAGCAAAGTAAAGAATCCGGTAAACCGAAATTGTGACTGTATATTTGAATCGATTTTATTTTTCAATAATTTTCAGAAAATGATACAATCTATGCAGCATCACCCGTCAGTTCTCGACTAAAATCGATAAATGAGAGACTTATGGATGATAATTTTAATGATGGAGCTTGGATGACCAAGGCCAACGATTCTAATCCGTTACTGTCCAAGCAAATCGATAATATTATTTTCGACATTCTGTCCGATAATTTCCAGGAAAAACAGTTTTCACCACTGTCCACGGATGAGCTAGCCATAGCGATTCTTTCGTTGGAAGAGATCAATGAACAGAGAGACCAATTAAGAGCACAAATATCGTCACCTCACCAAGAGAATCTTATTTCCGAATGCAACAGTCCGCGACGAACAAATTGCTTGTGTCTGGAACTGAATAACAAACATTCTCAGACACCTCAGAGCCGACTGAAAAACAATCAAAAATACGCACAAAATCTAAGTCAAATCAATCAGCAAAGCTCGCTAATAAACGGTCAAAACTATCCTCAAAGCAATACGGAATCGGAAGGTCACTCGACCGAAAGTCAAAGATCATTTTTCATCAATTCCAGTCAGCATGAAGAATTTTCAGACATTTCTATGGAAAGCCACTTGAAAGACGTGTTTTCAAGTGCAGGGGGCGAGCAGTGGTCAGTTGGAGACAGTGTTCGTACATCGGGAAATTGTTTCCCGAGCCACCTGGAAAATCCTATGAAATCGTTGGACTACGCATGTCTTGACACAATGTTTGACGATTTCCAGGAAATAATCATGAACGACAGCGTCGGCGGTACTCAGATCAATGGCCATTCTTCGTTGAATCAAATCGGCGGATACAATGGAAACTTCACGCAAAAAAATCACCTTCTATCTCTCAATAATATGCATTCCAAGTTTCTCGGTGGATCTCAACCAAACAATATCGGTGGGAAATATTTCTATTTTATTTTTTAATATTTTGTTCATGCTATTTTACTTATCAAAATTAATCAATCAATCAATGGTGATTGTATGAAAATTACCAGTTTTCCCCTTTTGTAAAAAATCATTAATTTCTCTGCATACGAATTCTGATTGGCTGTTCAAATGAACTGGGAAATCTTTCCGATGAGTATCAAATAAACGACGCTGTATTTGTACCAATTGACTTTATCTGGGTTTATACCCATGAGAATATCCCTATCACGTAACTGGGTCAATGTCGGCATTTGAAAGACAGAAAAGTTACGGCGCCATTCTATAGCATACTGTATAATCACCATTTTAAAACGGATAGGTTTGGCAAAATGTTTTAAAACAATTAGACCAAATTATAAATTTAAATTTATTTAACGTTAAAATGTTTTTGTGATACAATTTCCATTCGATTGTTATTAATAATATTGTTTATATTATTTTTTCTGTTTTATTATTATTATTATTATTATTATTATTATTATTATTATTATTATTATTATTATTATTATTATTATTATTAT